>JAKOOJ010000015.1:18342351-18452351 GCA_022577455.1 Arizona elegans
GGATCAGGAGGCTCTCCTCACAGTCACTCATGCCCTTGTCACCTCACGGTTAGATTATTGCAACACACTCTACATGGGGCTACCCTTTTTTTTTTATTGAAAAGTTTTATGAAAAATACAAACATTTTCACCCCCCCACCCTTCCCCCCTCAACCCCCCTCCCCTTCCCACCCTGCCTTCCCCTCCCTCCCCCCACCCCCCTCCCTAGACTTCCCAGAACGAGCACAGGGTATAGCATTCACAAACCAAGAACTAAAATGTGCTAACAAATTATTACATTTCATATTCTCCCTAGGTCCTTAACTCCTTATAACTCAGAAAAAACAAACATAAACTACTTAATATTATTTCATTCATAAGCTATATGAATCTTCTTATTCGGATACTTCTTCTGTATGTAATCAATCCATTTTCTCCATTCCGATATATATCTCTCATTTGAATGGTCTTTAAGGTATGATGAAATTTTTGCCATTTCCGCCAAATGCACAACTTTTAATGTCCATTCCTCAATAGTAGGTGGATCTTCCTTCTTCCAGTACTGTGCCACCAGTAACCTGGCAGCCGTTATTAAGTTCAAAACCAGCTTAGTCTCTATTACAGTACAATCCGTAACTATTCCCAACAGAAAAAACTGTGGTGTAAATTTAATTTTTTTCTTCAAAATATTTTGAATAATCCACCATATTTTTATCCAAAAAGCCTTAATCTTTTTACATGTCCACCATATATGAAAATATGTAGCATCTTCACACTCACATCGCCAACACTTGGGTTGTAAATTTGGATACATACAAGCTAGTTTTTTTGGGTCTAAATGCCGTCTATAAAACATTTTGTAAAAATTCTCCCTTAAATTTTGTGCTTGTGTAAATCTTACATTTCTAACCCATATCTTTTCCCATGTTTCCATCATTATTGGTTCACCTACATTTTGTGCCCATTTTATCATACAATCCTTGACTAAGTCTGTTTCTGAATCTATTTCCAGTAATGCATTGTACAACCTTTTTAGGTGCATTTGACCTTCATCTCTTATTTGCTTTATCAAATTCTCATCCTGCTGCAAAATACCAATTTTTTGATCTTCTCTCCATCTGGCCAGCAGCTGTCCATATTGAAACCAAGTCTTAATAATCCCTTCTTCTTTTAGTTGTTCCATGGATTTTAACTGTAGTCTGACTCCTCCCTTGAAGAGTGTTCGGAGACTACAGTTGGTCCAGAATGCAGCCGCACAAGCTGTCGTGGGTGCACCTAGATACACCCACATTACACCAATTCTCTGCGAGCTGCACGGGTTCCCTATTGGTCTCCGGTCACAATTCAAGGTGTTGGTTATTACCTTTAAAGCCCTACGTGGCTCAGGGCCAGGTTATCTTTGAGACTGCCTTCTGCCGCATAGCTCCCAGCGACCGGTAAGATTCCACAGAGTTGGTCTCCTCTGGGTCCCGTCAGCTAAACAATGCCGGCTGGCAGGCCCGCGGGGGAGGACCTTCTCTGTGGCGGCCCCAGCTCTCTGGAACCAGTTACCTCCTGAGGTCCGGACCATCCCCACCCTATTGGCCTTCCGAAAAGTGGTAAAGACCTGGCTCTTCCGGCAGGCCTGGGGCCGTTGATCTCACTCTTGTGATCAGGCGAGATCCGGCCATGAATGGCGTGAATGAGTTTTTAATGTTTTTAATTTTTAAATAATTTTTATAATGCTTTTTAAAAATGTATTGTGAGCCGCCCTGAGTCTTCAGAGAGGGGCGGCATATAAATTGAATTAATTAAATTAAATTAAATTAAATTAAATTCTGGAGAAAGGGCTCCACACAACCCTCTTCTCCAGGCTCAACTTATCCAACTTCAACAATTCCAGCTATGTTTTTTCTTTCCAAGCCCCTTATAATCTTGGTTGTCCTTGGCTGGACACACTGCAGTTTGTCAATGTTCTTCCTAAAAATACATTCCTTAGAACTGCATGTGGTGTTCTAGCTACAGTCGGGCAATACCAAATAGAATGCCACTGATGTGTCCTGATCTTGACACAGTACTTCTGTTACTGTACCAAGGATTTTTATTTATTTATTTATTTATTGCAGTTGCATCACACTGTTAGCTCATGTTAGTTTGTTCTTTCAAGATACAAGGTACACTGCAAGCTGCGTGGAATCACTGTGGTAGGTAGGATATAAAATAGATAGATTAGATAGATGGATGGATAGATGGATGGATGGATGGATGGATCATGGATGGATGACAGACAAACAGAGACACAGAGACAAAGATAGATAAATAGACAGACAGACAGACAAACCTTTTCTGATTCTGATCCTGTTGCTCAGTATAACCCCCCCCCAATCCTACTGTCTTTAATTTTTCTTATCCAAATGGAGGATTTTACATTGATAGTAGATGATACAATCCTCTGATATTAAGCCCATTTCTAAAAGACATAGAAGAGCACAAGCTCTTTGTCAGTTTCCAAGTAATACATCCATCACAAATTGAACTCCGAAGCATTCCGTTTTCTCAAAGAACAACTTTATTTAGATACACCATCTTGGCACTAGCTGGTGTAAAGCCAGTACTGAAGTTCCCAGGCTTTTCACCCTAATATAAGCTTCAGTTTCTCAAGTTTTCAAAACAAACTGTCACATTGTCCAACCAAGATGGAAGCTGGTTGCTTAGCGACCTCTCTCTGCCTCCTCCGGTCAGCTAGCTGTTGGAATGTGCCTGACTCATCGGCTAGCTATGACGTTTTGACTGAAGGCTACATCCTCCTTCAGCTCCAAACTGTGTCAAACTAAATCCATGTCAGAATACCCAAGGATACAAACAATCGCACACCCCAATCAAATTCAGGCTTGGCACTATCTTAGCAATGAGTGGTCCCGCAAAGGTCTGCAAATGAATTATTTGGTAAAGCTACGTGAACCAGAGCATCCCTTTTTTAAAAAAAAAAAAATTAAAAATCACTTTTTGAAAAGATGAAAACAGAACTAGCCACCTGGACTCTATCTCTTCACTCCAAGGGCAGCCAAGAGCCCTGGGTGACATCTCCAAGCCTTGGCCCAGAAGAGCTGGGCTTTTGGATGCTGGGACACCTGGTGAGACCTATGCAAGACCTTTCTTCTCAATCCTGTCAAGTAATCCAAGAAAATCACACCTTTAAAAATTATAGAAATGACTAGGCTGACAGATGCAGAAGAAGAAGAAGAAGAAGAAGAAGAAGAAGAAGAAGAAGAAGAAGAAGAAGAAGAGGAAGAGGAAGAGGAAGAGGAAGAGGAAGAGGAAGAGGAAGAGGAAGAGGAAGAAGAAGAAGAAGAAGAAGAAGAAGAAGAAGAAGAAGAAGAAGAAGAAGAAGAAGAAGAAGAAGAAGAAGAAGAAGAAGTTCTTCTACTGGGGCTGTAAAAAAATAAACCCTTAAAGAGCCCAGGCCTTTCTACTCAGGAGTAAATCCCTTGACCCCCACCGAATCTTGTCATCTGATCCAGTTCCATCTCCCTCATAGAAAGGTTGGAGAAATAAAATAAAATATGGGAATCTGTGCATGTAAACCCTTCTCCCTGACCAGTTACAGAAGAGGCAGGACTTAAGACAAAATGCTTAGCCCAAGAATAACTTCCCTGCAAATTAAAATAAAAAACCCTTCTGGAACATTGTGCTTTCAGCACCCCAGAGAAGCCCCAATTGCTCAAGCAGCCCAGCAGAAAAGCAGGGATTTTTCCCCAGGGAGACCCGCAGCAGGTGGCCGAGCTGCGAGGTGTGACAGGTGCTGCTCCTCAGAAAGTCAACACCTCACATATCGCAGCCGTCTCACTTCACCCAAGGCTGGCAGAGCAGATGGCTCAGTTCAGATTCTTCCACCTCTAATCCTCAGCACTCTCCTAGCCCCAGTGATTTCTGGGGGAGGGCTTGGCTCCCTCCTTTCTGTCTCAGCTCTTTTTCTTGCTTTTCTTCCTTCTTTTCAGCGCTGACCCGGAACATCACGTATAAGCATTTTAAGCATCTCTTATTTCCTTTAATGGTGCGTTGTTGTTTATTCTTCATTCCACAAAGCATAGGCAGCAGAGGTGTTATTTTAGGGCCACTCCAGTTCTTTCAAAGGTGCTTTTTCAAGAGGCAACTGGAGTTTCTGGTTTTTCTTTTCTTTGAAGACGTTTCACTTCTCATTCCAGAAGCTTCTTTAGTGCTGACTGGATGGTGGGGAATGGAAGGTTTTATGCTCCTTGCAGACAGCTGGTCATTTGTGTTCTTTTACAGAGTCATTGAGGCCACTTGGGAGTTTGTTGTACCTTCAGGGTCATCTCCATGGTGCAAATGGGTGTGGAGCCTTTTTGGAACGGTTGAAAGGACTGTGTTGTAGACTGGAGATAGATGATGTGGTATCCTTTCCCCTCTATTGAGAGAGGGCTGCTCAATTTTGACATACGCAAACTCTTTGACCTCTCTTTCAAACCAGTGGTCCTCTCTGTCCAAAATGTGGACTTCGCTGTCTTCAAAAGACTGGCTTGTGTCTTTTTAATGCAGATGGACTGCTGAATCTTGTCTTAATGGGTTTGTTCTCCTACCCTGTTTTCCCCAAAATAAGCCCAATTGGGCTTTTGAGCACATGGCAATAAGGCCAAGCACTTATTTATGGGCTCAAAATAATATAAGACAGGGTCTTATTTTCAGGGAAACATGGTATGTTGTGCCATGTGTTTATAAACTGGTTGTTTTGTTTCCCCAATGTACAGATCTGCACAAGGCTCACTGCATTGTTCTGTCCAGTTGCCTCTTGACAAAGCACCTTCGGGACAACCATGACCTGGATGACTGAGAATCTCCATAGATATTTACTCCAGTTCTTTAATTTTCCCCCCCAAATCTCTTGCGTTCTGCACAATATTCAATCTGAATTTCTGCTGTTTAAAAGTTGGATCCAGTTGAAGCCACAAAGAGCGCCTGCACCATGACAATCAATTTGCTTCATGCTAAGCTGGTAAGCTACCCTTGTTGAGTTAGGCCATTTCTGGTCCCGCAGGGAGCAGCCGGGGACAGTTGTGCAATTCTGACAGGCCACTGGCAGCGCTGGCCAGAGGAGGTTTAGGCAAGGCTGGCCAAAGGAAGAGGGTCAGGCCTGCCTCAGTTGGAAATAACCGTGAGAATCGTCCTCTGCCACCCACTTCTTGTCCCCTAGCATTACCCTCCCTATGCCAGATTGCAACGACTTTGATTGAGTTTCCGGCTTCTGTCTTAGTGGTGAAGACTCTCCTCTAGCCCCAGTGCGGCCAAGGATAACTTAAGGCTGGTCTCATTCACCAGCTGGGGCCAAAGAAAGGCCAAATCATGGGAACTCAAGAGAAAAAGGGCTTGGCCAGAGTCGGTTTGTGCTGCTGAGGGTCCTTGAGGTCTCTGTGACCCCCGTGCTGACTCTGAGGAAGAACTGTTTCTCAATTCTTCTGCAATTGCTCAAGTGGTGGGGATATTTTTATTCTCCTGGGCTTTGGGTAAAACTCAGATCTGCGGTAAACATTTAATTGTTGGGAAAAAGATTGCATCCACTTCCTCGTCGACTGGCGACCCCCAGGGGGAGAGCCTTCTCTGTGGGGGCACCTGCCCTCTGGAACGAGCTGCCCCCGGAGATTCGTCGGATTTCCGACCTCTGTACCTTCTGCCGCGCCCTTAAAGCACTATTATTCCATCAAGCAGGGCTGGCCTAAAATATTATTTTAATGGGTTACTGTATTTTAGACGATCGGCCAAACTATTTAATAATTTTAAATTGTTTTTAACTTTTGTATTGTTGGTTTTATCTTGGCTGTACACCGCCCTGAGTCCCCTTGGGAGAAGGGCCATATAAAAATTTAATAAAACTGAAACTGAAACTAACTTAGGTTATCCAGGATTTTTGTGTATGGTGTCTTTCTGTGGTTTCAAAAAATGTAATCTATTTCTCTTTGGTGAACCCACAGCTGACTTGGAGTATGTGCACACTGACGGGTGTTGAGGTTTGGACACAAGGAGACCTTTGGTGACATGGCTTGGAATAACTGGGCATCCTAGGAAGATGGGATAGCTTGAATATTCCTTGCCGGGGAGGCGGGGGTTTCCAAAGATTTCCAAAGACCTCTGAGACCAGGAGGCTCCACTGACATCCTGGCTGCTGCTGGATGAGGCTTAGAACAGCTTCAGTACCGTCCTGCTTGGAGATCTTGAAGAGCTGGTGGGAATCATAAAAAGGGATGGATGCTGTCAACTAGCCAGCCCAGCAAAGAAAATCAGAGGTGAAACCACAAGGAGCCTGGATAGCTCAGCAGACTAATGCATTGTAATTTAACTCCAGCTGTCTGCAATTACTGTAAGTTCGAATCTCACCAGGCTCAAGGTTGACTTAGCCTTCCATCCTTTCTAAGGTAGGTAAATTGAGTTTGTGGGGGCAATAAGCTGACTTTGTATAAATATACAAAAGTATGAAGGCTTAACACACTGTAAGATGCCCTGAGTCTCCGGAGAAGGGCGGCATATAAATCAAATTAAAAAAAAAAAAAGGTATCCCTGTGCTGGGCCACGGTGCCCGCCTGTCATTTAGACGGGGATGCCCCCTCCCTCAAAACACAGTGGCAGGTCCCTCCCAGTGCAATTTCCCTCTCCACCTACCCCCAAACCCCAGAACAGCTCTTTTGTTCAGATGAAGCATTTCCAACACTGTGAGGGGAGCAAAGGGGGGATAGGAATTGGACTGCATCCAAGAAATCAACAGAGAGGAGGAGGAGGAGGGGAAAGAATTTCACACTATTCTGGTGTGTGTGTGTGTGGGAACCAAGCCATTGTCTGCCTGCACAAAGGAACAATATTTTATTTATTTATTTGTATCCTACCTTTATTATTTTTACAAATAAGGGCACAAACATATCCCACACACTTTCCTCCTCCTATTTGCTCCACAACAACAACATGTGTGGTGAGTTGTGCTGAGAGGAGGGGGGGGGGTTTCAAAGGCACCTGGCTGGCTTTCATGGTTAAGGCAGGATTTGAACTCACAGCCTCTTGCTTTCTAGGCTGGTGCCTTAACCAATATTCCAGGAGTTCACCCAACACAATACCTTTCTGCCCCCACAGTTTTAGGAAATTCTGCATGGAAGTTGTGCTATCTCAAGATGAGTCCCACAGGACTCACACACATGGCAGCTCTAGATGGCGTGAGGGAAAACAAACATTTTCTAAAGTAGTGTTTCTCAACCTTGGTAGCTTGAAGATGGGTGGACTTCAACTCCCAGAATCCCCCAGCCAGCAGCGCTCCAGACTCTGTACTGGTGTCTCTCCTTTGAGAGACATCCAATCGGAAAGTTTTATTCCATCACAACTCTTACACAAGGCTGAGAAACTGGATGAACAGTTGTCTACTTGTATTATTTTGCCTGAATTTGCGGAATAATACTCTGCTATTTCTGCAGCTTTGTATGCACTTTTTCTTGCACATACCCATTTTCTGAAATCACAATTATGTTATAAAGTTGTGTTCAGATACATTACAAATAAGAATGGCTGACAAATGGATTCTTCCCAAACAGGAGTTTGTCTGTTGCAGCTGGCCAAAAGAGGAGAAGGAAGCTCAATTGCCGAAGAAAGCACACGCAGCTAGTCCATGTCTTTAAACTACCTAGATTTTGGTGGTCTCTGTACGTGAAGGAACTGACTCCTGACTGGGCCAACTCTAAATGCCTTTGTTCAGAATGTACTGAGAGGACCCAAGCCATTCACCATGCATGTAACTTGCAAGGAACTTTATGACTTTTTCCACTTGTCACTCCTGGGAAGAAGAGATCTCTTAGCTCTCCTTTTAATCTAGGTCCAAGTATTTCCAACTGAGTGACTTTGGGACTGCCCACCAAGTTTACAAAGCTATCCAGCTAAGGAGACCCTTTGCACATGCCAAGGAGACTCCATTAGGGTGAGTAGCTTGGATGGGGGTGGGGGAGGAAGGAAGGTGGGTGAGGTTGACGAGAGGGGGAAGGATTGGCCCCCTACCTGCTTTACCACCACAGGCCCTGTCTCTTAGCCAGAAGAGAATTGTTGATGCTTACCATTGTCTCCCGCCATTCACTGGCTAACCAACATTCCTGAGCCCTGGTGGTGCAGTGGTTAGAATGCAGTATTGCAGACTAATTCTGCTGACTGCCAGTAGTTCAACTCTCACCAGGCTCAAGGTTGACTCAGCCTTCCATCCTTCCGAGGTGGGTAAAATGAGGACCCAGATTGTTGGGGGCCAGATGCTGACTCTGTAAACCGCTTAGAGATGGCTGTAAAGTACTGTAAGAGGTATATAAGTCTAAGTGCTATTGCTATCTTCCTTCCCTCCTTCCTTCCCAGTGGTTAGAATGCAGTATTGCGGGCTAACTCTGCCCACAGCCAAGAGTTCAATTCTGACCAGCTGAAGGCTGAGGACCTGAAATGAGGACCCAGATTGTTGGGGGCCATATGTGATCTGTCCCCATCCCCGTCCACACACACACACAAACACAGCCAGCCGAGGGTTAAGGAAACACTTTGGAACACATCCAGTTTCTTTATCTCCAACTTGGCAGCGATAGACACACCGTCTGCCAAGTACCTTTATTTTCACAGGAAAACAGAAAGATAAATACTCAGCTTCCAAATGTCCGACAACAATAAATGTTTCTCTCCGCAGTTCCGAACGAGGCTTTAGTGACTATTCAAGGTTAGTTTTGTTCGTCACAAGGATCACTGACCACCACCCTCTATTATATAGTCTCTGGGGTGTGGTCCAGTGACTCAGTTCTAATCCCTAGCACGCCTCCTAAGCTGCTGCAATCGTTTATCATGCCTTCGGAGGCGTGCGTCCAGGAATGATGTTTCTCCGTCACTATGATCAGAGCCACCTGTCTCCCTGCTAATCTCCTCTCCCTCGGCTGGCACCTGAGACAATGCCAGAGGGAAGGGGCCTGGAGAGGGAGGTCTGGCTGACTCCTCTTCCTCATGCTCGGAGCTTTCTTCCTCCGATGGGACAGGCTCAGAGGGCGGGACAACAACAATATGCTGATTCTGTAAACTGCTTAGAGAGGGCTGTAAAGTACTGTAAGCTGGGGTGAAATGCTCCTGGTTCGGACTGGTTCACCCCCGCTGTAAGCGGTATATAAGTCTAAGTACTATTGCTATTCTTGGCTACTGACTCACAAGTAGTCACAGCAGCATTACTGCCCTGGTCTCCCTTGGCACCTGCTAGTTCTGAACCCTTGAGCTAGTTCAGGGAACTTGCTCAACCAACTTCAACCAAGCATTTATTAGATGGTCTTATCTCATCCTCTCTGCTTACCATATTAGGATATTTATTTATTTTGCGGACGTTTTTACTGTTTTACTGTTTTTTATTTTTATAATTGTAAGCCACCCAGAATAACTTGGTTGAGTTGGGCAGCTATAGAAAACAAACAAACAAGTAAAATAAATAAATATTAGCATCTATAAAATACCATGTGCTACTATTTTCTGAGCTCCAGGTTAACCTTATCAAAATGAGAGCAAGAGGGAGCTGAGTCTAAGAGATTTCCCCAAAAGCTAGAAAGGATCATTCAGCCCCACAAGGGAGGGGCTGGTGCTCCCCCCCCCAATGCTTCCTTTCAGGAGTACTGGGGGGGAGGGCGGTTATCCAGCTGCTTTGTTCCACATCCAGCCATTAATGATGCTGCTGAACAGCATACATTATGGATCTGGTGAAATCTTAAAGCTCTGAATTAATAATGCATTATTCATGCAGGACTTTTTGTCTTAAGAGAACCCTGGCCTTTTAATGTCACTCAGAGACTGTAGAGCAGAAATGTTGGCTTACTTTTTTAAGTAGCCGTGAAGGATTGCCCCAAAAAGTCACACAGGAAAAAAACGAGGCAGCATAAGCAAAGGAGGCTCATTCCTTTATCTGCTGTCCCACCCCCCCCCCCTCAAACCTCCAAGTGGGCTGATCTCCAGCATGGGCTCATTTGACGGCAGCATCAGACCCCCTGGCCAGAGCGCTTCAAAATTGCTCCCGGAGTCTCAGAAGGTGCTGTGACACATGACTCGGGAAAGGATGGGCAACTCGCCCTGTGTGGCGCCCAGAATGCGGGTGTACAAAGAACAACAGTTGCGAAGTCTGTCAGAAGTCCCAGAAACTTGGCAATTAATTCTTGGTTGGCAGCAGGAACTGCACTAATGTTGTGATCGCTTTGCTTTTTTTTTTTTTTTTTTTTTAAAGCAACAACAATAAGGTGATGGGCAGCAAACAAGAACATCTCGCAAGAGTTTTCCTGAGTTTCACCATCCCAACAATCCTGAATGTGACAAGGGTAAAGATGTTCCCGTCTGGCTTTGCATAACATTTGCTCTCCTCTGAAGCTCACAGCCAAGGTGGGAAAATGTTTTAAAAGGCAGAAGAAGATGCAAATACGGCGATTAAGCCTCCTTCCCCAAGGGGCCATTCTGTTGCCTTTCCAGGTTCAGGAGCTCCTTCCTTGCTCAGGATGACATCCCAGTCCAATGCTGCAACCTAAGCAGTACAGGGCTGCTTAGCCCCAGTGGTGGGGTGGGGTTGGGGCAGGGGTGAAATGCTCCCGGTTCAGTCCGGCTCGCCCGATGCAGTAGCGATGGAGGCGGGTGGTTCAGAGAATCAGTAGCAAAAATTCCTGCCCCCCTCCCTTCCATGCCAAGCTGAGCTGCACAATCATCAGAGGCTTTTTTAAAATTATTTTTAAAAGCATTTTTTCTACAACCTCTTCAGCCGAAAAAATGCTTTTAAAAGTAAAAAAAAAGCCTCTGATGATCGTGCGGCTCAGCTGGGATCGTCAGAGGCTTTTAAAAGCATTTTTTCTACAACCTTTTGAGGTTTTATGCTTTTAAAAGCCTCTGACCATCCCAGCTGAGTTGCCTGATCAGCATAGGCTTTTTTTCTTTTAAAAACATTTTTTCTATAACTTCTTTGGCCAAAGAGGTTGTAAAAAAAATGCTTTTAAAAGCCTCTGATGATCCCAGCTGAGTTGCCTGATCGGCAGAGGCTTTTTTTCTTTTAAAAACATTTTTTCTATAACTTCTTTGGCCAAAGAGGTTGAAAAAAAAATGCCTTTAAAAGCCTCTGATGATCCCAGCTGAGTTGCCTGTAGAAAAAATGGTTTTAAAGTAAAAAAAAAAGATTGGCCACGCCCATCCAGTCACATTACCCCCCGCCCACCAAGCCACACCCACAGAACCGGTAGTAACAAATTTTAGATTTCACCACTGGGGGCGGGGGGTCCTCTGGACCAGGGTTCACCAATCTTGGCAACTTTAAGACTTGTGGACTTCAACTCCCAGTGTTGAAGTTGGAGACCCCTGCTCTGGACCATTCCTGAACAGCCTTGCTTGTTCATGGTCTGGAACTGCTGGTGGACAATGAACGTTCTTGAACAACAGCCCTCACCTGACTGCTGGCTTTTTGTGCTCCGTCACAATCTGGGTGTGAGGACAGAGAGTTCTGCTTTGTGCTGCTCTGAGTTTGAGAGAGGAAGGCAAGGCAATCAGCAGAGTCTCTGGCTGGGGATCATGGACTGTATTCAGGCTTTCCCAGATTCTCCTCCCCCCAGGGGCCAAATAACCCAAATGCTCTGGGATCCAAGTCAGGGTTGGGTTCTACTTACCTTTACTACTGGTTTGCAATGGGATTACCCCTGCCGCTGCCACTTATCTCTGCTGCCTGGAACTGGCCGAAAATGCGACATGCGGAGGCCAAAAACGTGAAGTGCGGAGGCGGCAATCGGTGGTGATGTGCTGTGGTGATCCCGGCAGCCTGGATCCTTTCTAAAATGGAGCATGCAGAGGCTGAAAATGCGATGTGCGGAGGCAGCAATGGGCTGCAGCGATCCCCGCAGCCTGGATTGGTGGTATTCCGGGAGGCCAGTCCAACCACCAATCAGCTGCTTGTGCTGAATCAGGCTGTGATAATGTGCTGAAGTTGACCAGGCTGTTTGCTGTTTGCTGCAAGGACGCTAGCCAGATGAATACTGATGGATGCTGGTAGGCAGAGGCAGATTTTTTTTTTCTTGTTTTCCTCCCCAAAAACTAATGTCCGTCTTATACTCCAGAGCGTCTTATATTCCGTAAAATACAGAGAGAGAGAGAGAGAAAGAGAATTGGAAAGCATTGATCAGGCGTTATGCAAGCAGAAGCAGGTCTCCGGTCTCCCCTGCAGCCTGGCTAAAATCTAGGCAAGGCAGCAATTAGAGAGGATCAAAAAGAGCCCCGTCACCAGCAATGCACCCTAGACTGCGTCCATGGCAACCGTTGGGTTGGAAAGCTTTATTTCAAAATCAGGTCAGTTAATATGACTTTAGTCTGTTTCTGCTGGGTGGCGGGGACAGAATGAAAGCAACGTCATGAGATCATGACTTATAAAAGTTAGTTATCAGGACATGTCCAAACCACAGCTAGGGAAAATGGCCCATGTCAAAAGGTTTTTTGAAAAGGTTAAGAATGCATCTTTTGATGAAGGTGGAGAAAATTCAAAGTTATGACAAAATGTAAAGTGTTTTTGTTATTAGAAAAAACAGGTGAAGCTGGAATGGGAACACATAGAAGGACAGCAGTTATTATTGGATATGAAGAATGTATTTTCCTGGGATAGATGATGATAGATGATAGCTATATAATAGGTAGATGATAGATAGATAGATAGATAGATAGATAGATAGATAGATAGATAGATAGATAGATAGATAGATATGGATGGATAGATAGATATTGTAGATAGATTATTGAGATAAATCAAGATGATAGAAAGGTATTTTATTAGTCATAGACTAGGACAAGAATGATATATATATCATTTGCAACCAAGTTAATCAGGACAATCCTTCCTGTAAAACATGACCAGACAAAACATAATAAAACTAGTAAATAGTAAAACAACAGCAGAATTAAATGTGAAAACTATGTAAATTTAATTAACAGCAGATTCAAAGGAAATTGAACAATTATGGAAAGAAGACTGAAAATGTATAAAGCAGAGAAGGCAACATTCAAAATATTGTCAGCCTTACAGAGTAGACCATACTAAGAAACCCAACTTGATAACAGCTTTGTCCTTCAAGGCCATTCTCTCTAATCTCGACAGACACCTTGAAAGATATTCATTATTTTACAAAAGCATCTGGAAAATGAAGTTAGATCAGCTCTTTGGTCATAGAGAGAGTTTTGAGGCCACAGTAAGACTTGCAAGATTATATTGCTATGTTATTGTTGTTTTTACCATTTAGTCATGTCTGACTCTTGGTGGCAAATGCTCTCCACGCTACCTTGTCAAGCACAGCTTCTTTCAGTTCCTGTATGCTCAAGTTTGCATCAGATTTGATGCTATCAAGCCAGCATATTCTTTGCTTGCTCCTTCTTCTTTGTCCACTAACCATTCATAGCATCATTGCCTTCTCCATTGAATTTGCACGCATAACGTGGCCAAAATAAATAAGATGTAATCTTGTGATTTTCGCTTCCAATGATGTGTCTGGTTTTATACAATTTTGTGTTTTATGTTGTTATAGCCAATGTAAATAAAAGCAGTCTTTAGCTTAGAATTTATTTCTTGGTCTGATCTGTCTTGCATTTGATTAGAAGACTAAGTAATTGATGGGATACCTACAGAAATATGACAAACTATTGCCAGTAAATCAGGAGAATGACATAGCAGCTTACAGGTTGGAAGACAATGATCTACATACCAACAGCAAAGAAAGGAGGCTTCACAGAATGTGGAAACCATTATACAATAGCCTTAATTTCACACACTAGCTTCAGATCACCATAACACAGATTAGATTCCTAGGAACAAGAGCTACCAGATATTCAAGCAGTTTTAGAAAAATGTGAGGAACATGAGATATTATTGCTTCATTATTTGGTTCATGTTGGATAATGGAAAATGTCAAAGCATCAAAAAAAAGAAAATCATTGACTATAGAAAGGCCTTAGATTGTACCAGCCATGTCAAGATGTGGAATATCCTTAGGAAAATGGGAAATCCAGAAGATCTCATTGCCTTCGTGAGTAACATGTACAAAGGACGGAAGTAAATGAAAATGGAATCTTACAAGTTTGCTGTGCCTCCTCCCCCACTTTCTTTACCCATGTGGACTAGGGAGGTGTTTGCCGGAATCACTTTCACATACTTTCTGTCTGTCATGGACTTAAGAAATATTTTTTCCTCATTGTCAGAGAGCCTCACCATCAGGTCAACAGACACCTGAGCAGTCCCATGAAGCTTCTGTCTTTGGTTCATGACAAGAAAACAGTGCCTTCTAGCAGCATAATAGCCCTTACCCTCCAGCACTGCATCCTAATTAGACTTGATCTTTCTACATTTATATAACATAAGGCTGAGTGTGTTTTAGTGGACTACATGGACACCTAAGTTAGTGTAAGGCAGGCAGTGGTAGGCTGGCTTGCAAGGCAGTCTCTGAGTTGGAATTCCTAGCTTACATGACTTGCATGAAGACTATTATGTTCCCTTAATGGCTATTGATCATGGTGAACATTCCACCGTGTTTATCTGATGCATCCTGAGTATAAGTCATTCTATAAGCTGATAACTACCTGGCTACAAGGTGATGAAAACAAGCTTTATAAAGCCTTAGTAAGGCCTCACCTGGAATACTGTATCCAGTTTTGGTCACCACATTACAAAAAAGATGTTGAGACTTTGGAAAAAGTGCAGAGAAGAGCAACTAAGATGATTAAAGGCCTGGAGACCATAACATACGAAGAACGGTTGAAGGATTTGGGTTTGGCTAGTCTAGAGAAAAGAAGGACCAGTGGGGACATGATAGCAGTATTCCTGCCACAAAGAAGAGGGGGTCCATTTATTCTCCAAAGCACCAGAAGGCAAGACAAGAAACAATGGATGGAAACTAATCAAGGAGAGAAGCAACCTGGAATTGAGGAGAAACTTCCTAACAGTGAGGACAATTAAGCAATGGAACCACTTGCCTCCAGAAGTTGTAGGTGCTTCATCACTGGAAGATTTTACAAAGAGACTGGACAGTCACTTGTTTGAAGTGGTATAGGGTCTCCTGATTAAGCAGGGGGCTGGACTGGAAGATCTCCGAGGTCCTTTCCAGATTAATTGATTGATTGATTGATTGAAATTTAGTTTTCTTTCAGGCCATTCCCCAGACCAGACCTCACAACTATATGAAACAAAATAAGAAAGAGAAAATGTATAAATATGAATATAGACTACTGATGCGACATGTTGAAAAGAAGATGTAAAGATGGATTTTTGTTTATTTGTTTGTGTGTTTTGTTGTTGTTTGTTTGTTTGTTCGTATCAAAAAAATGTTTAATAATTTTTTTAAAAAGTGCTTATTTATTTAACACTAAATAGAAGTAAGCAATATAACAAAATTATTTGCTTATAACTAAAAGGTAAAAGTAAAGGTTCCCCTTGCACATATGTGCTAGTCGTTCCCGACTCTAGGCAACAAAGATGCAAATTTTCAATACTTTTTAATGCATTTTTAATAAAATTGTTAAATAAGTAGCTAGTGTAAGCTAGTTTGCCCCCCTACGGTGCACCAAGGATGGGCACGCAAGTGCTGAACAGAATGAACACAGTTTTGGCTGTCAGGACTGCCTTGTGTCCAGCATGTGTAGATTTCCCTGATATTGTATGCCATATGCTAAATAATAATAATACTATTATAACTGAAAAAATGAAAAGATGAAAATGTATTGAAAACGACCTTTAATCACCCTCCCAAAGATTATATGGCAAAATAAGATCTGATATTATATCTTCTGAAATTATAAGATTTCTAAAGCAAGTTTCAAACCAAACTCTGAAATATTAGACGCTCACCATATCAAAGCAACTGTTTGTTTTTTTTTAAAAAAAAATGCAGATTAAAATCAAACTCAGCCGATAAGGCACATTTCAAAAAAATTAAATTAAAACCGAATGTGTCAGTGAAAGAGGCATAATAGCTCACGGAGGGACTTCTAGGATGCCTCCCCACACACACACACACACACACGCACACTCGGTGCCCTCAGGGTAAGAATATTTGGCAGGACTGGCTTCAGGTACTCTGCCAGGTCCTTCAGAAAGGTATGAATGGGAGAAAGAAGTGGAAGCAAAATTATTGTGTTTGTGCAAGTGTATGCTGATTAGGCCTGGATGTTTTGCATAAATATGAAGCTGGAGTTGGCTTGCTGAATGCAATACTGTAAGAAATGAGAATCAGTGAAATGCTTAACAAAGGATTCAACATTGAGCAGAGAACCCAGCAAGGATATGTGATGCCTTTGGGGCTGATTTAAGGATAATTGTATAAGGAAAGTTTGTTGGTGGCCTTAATGGGGTGATGATTAGATCTGCGATGGTGCTGCCCTTCCTGTGTGCAGATAATACTGTATTACAGGCTGAAATTGAATACATTTGCAGTGAATGTTGGACAGACTGCATGAATGATGCAACTAGAAGTACGGCTTCAAAAATTAAGGAAACATAGACTGATTCAGTGACGTTTGACAAAGACGATGGAGTCAACACTTGCAAGCGATACATAAATGGTTCAAGTGTAGAGTAAACAGATGAACCTCTTTACCTTGGTGAAAGGTATATGGCAGAGGAAGAAATGAGTTCACTTCCACCCCATTCCTTGAGCCCAGAGTCCTGGAATTATATTGTGGAAAGTTTCATATCAGGTGAGAAGTTAAAACTGGGTATCCAAATTAGGATGTCCCTGGAAACTGAACTAAACCTGAAAGGTGTATGTATTACTTGGATAACTGAGGCAGCACACCCACTGATAAATGTAAAAAATAAAAGAAAAAAATCTAAATACAGTTTAACTGAATTCTTCATAAAAAGAGAAAGAGGAACATACTTGGCAGACAGAGTATGAGAAGAAGAGTATTTTTACTTCTGATTTATTTATTTATTTTTGCTTTCTAACCCTGCAATGAGTTTATCAGTTTATTCTTTACTTTGAATATCATTTTCAGCTGCAAATATCCCAAGAGAAGTTAACTCTTCTTTCCTCCTTGTAAATTTCATAGAAGCACAAAGGGTAGGAGTTGGAGATCAAATCTCTTTCCCATGTCAGGAATCTGCCCCTACAATCTGCCTCTGAAGAGTCATCCAGCTTCTACTGAAACATCTCCAGGGAAGGAGAGGGCAGGACTTCCCAAGACAGCTGATTTGGGCTTGAGCAGCTCTTCTTCTTGATGTCCATCTGAACTCTACTTCCTTCATCATTTACATTCCTGATTTCTTCTGTCTTCTAAAGCAACACGGCAGAACTGTGCCCTGTTTTCTATATGATAGACCTCCAGATACTTGAAGACATCTTCTCACCTTACATTCTCCTTTCCTCCATGCTGAATACACACAGTAAATGCTTCAGCATTTCTTCCTAATTTTTCCTCCAAGGCTTCTTATCTTCTTGGCTCTCCTCTGGAAGTCCTCCTATTTGCCAATGTCCTTCTAAGGTGCTGTGCCCAGAACTGGGTGAAATATTCTGACTATGGTCTGACTATATGCAGAACAGAGAGGAACCATTTTTCTCAGATAGTTTCTCCTTCTGTCAGTTTTGAAAAAAATTGCTTAAGCTATTTTGAAACAAGCCTGCTGAGGGAAATCTAAGTGCAGTAGTTAAACGTTGAAAGCTCCAATATATTCTTTATTCAAACATGGTTCATCCCCAAGAGACAGCTGTTTACCTCTTTAGGCAGTTTGCCTGACAAAATTTCTTCTGCTAATTTGTTTCCATCCATATTTGGTGTATTTGCTTTTGGATCTGTAAATTCTTTTCCAGCCATCCTCTAACTGTTGTTTATCTAACATTCTACATTCATTTACAATATTTGTGACACTCAAAATATTAGCATATCATAATGTTGTTGAAAGATTTCTTGCACTGAAATCCACATTCCCTTTCCTGCGACAGCTCTTTAGTACTGCAAGACTTGCCTCCACAATTTTTCAGGAAAAATATGAACAAATTATATTTGGCACTACCTGTTCCTTTATCACAAAAATGTGTTTTGACAATGAATCACCTCTGTTCACTAGAATTAACTTCAGTGTTCAACTCGGCCGATAATTTCTGGGCTTCTTTCTTTGCCTCTAGAAAGCCAGGTATTTCTCTATAATAACTCTGACCATTTTCATAATCAGAACCATAACAGTGCATTGCACACAGTCTTGCTATGTGCGTTTACCGACTCCAGTAGCTTCTTTCAGTGAGTTGTACCTTATTTTATTAGAAGTACATGTTTATTACAGTCAGTGACCAGTAATAATAAAACTTAGTAATGTCATACAAGTTATATACAAGCTTGTTTTTGTAATTGACTCCATCCACTTTGCTATTGGCCGTCATCTTGGTCTCTCTCCTTCTATTTTCCCAGCATCAGAGAGCTGGGACTTTGCATAATGTGTGTGAAGTAGGAAAAACTCAGCCTGGTCTTTTGTATTCAAGTGACAGCTCTGAGTTGACTTGTTGAGTGGTCCACTCCAACACCAACATGGAAAAATGTTGATACTCTTCCTATCCTACTTCTTCATGGTTCATGGTTCACTTCCATGCAGTCTTGTAGGGGATGCCATGGCTTGCTCGATTCTGATTGTTATGGGGTATATCATGGCATTTGAACATTTTTTCCAAGGCCCTCCTGGCTGCACTGTTCTGCACTGCACTTCTTGACTGCTGCTTTCTTGACTGTTGATGCTTGATTCTAGAAAGCAGAAGCTCTCTACTGCTTCCATATCTTCTTTCATCACTGGTTCTATTGTTGTCCTTGATCCTGCTATTTTAACAGGTGCTGGAGGGTAAAGAGTTGAATGAAGGAAACCACAAAGAGCTCCGTGTTTTCCCATTGCTTTATACCAGGATGAGAAAACCTATCTATAAGAATTCAAGATATCAGGGCTACAACTGCAAAGTATATTTTGATCTACAGGTAGTCCTCGACTTACAACCACAATTAAACTCAAAATTTCTGTTCCTAAGTGAGACATTTGTTAAGGGAGTTTTGCCCCATTTTAGGATCTTTCTTGCCACAGTTGTTAAGTGAATCATTGCAGTTGTGAAATTAGTAACACGGTTGTTATGTGAATCTGGTTTCCCCATTGCTTATCTGATGGCCACATGACTCCAGGACCATCATAAATATGAGACAGTTGCCAAGTGTCTGAATTTTGATTATGTGACCCTAGGGATGCCACAATATTCATGGTGTGAAAAACACTCATGAGTTGATTTTTTTCAGTGCCATTGTAACTTTGAACGGTCATTAAATGAACTGTTAAAAGTCGAGGAGTACCTGTATGTGAAAATATGTAACCACGTATTGATGTCAACTTTATTGATGCTGGCCCCTCAATGGATCTCATATTGTTCTCTTTGTACACCGTTTAGAGTCATTGTATGAGGGAGATGGGCAGTTCCTAAATATTATTGATCAATGAATAAAGTATGCAAAAGAAAACTAAATTATTTTAATTCTTTGATAAAACTATTAGATCCAATGAAAAAAGCCACAGAATCCTGTGGGTGGAAGGGATCTCATAGGTCTTCCTTGTACACATAGAATCCTTATGCCATCTCAGACAATCAACTGTGTAGCCTTTGCTTGAAAACATCCACTGATGGAGCACTCACAACTCCAGCAGCGAAGCTGTTCCACTGCTTAACAGCCCTTGGTGGATCTCTTTCTGTAAAACGTTCACCGGTTGGTTCTCATGCTACTTTTGGGCATTATGCAGCAATAATCCGTACCCTCCTCCTTGCAACAGACCTCCAAGGATTCAAAAGCTGCTATCATATCTCCTCCCATTCTTCCCTTCTTGAAGCTATGTACTGCCAGTTCTTTAAATTAGGACTGAGCATTCAAGCTTCTTTCCAGTTTTGTTGCTCTTCCCTGCACTCTTTCCAGTTCCTTCATCTCCTTTTTGTATTGTGGTGACCAGAATTGGAGACAATATTTCTGGTATGGTCTGACTAGTACATTGTAGAATAGAATAGAATAGAATAGAATAGAATAGAATAGAATAGAATAGAATAGAATAGAATAGAATAGAATAGAATAGAATAGAATAGAATAGAATTCTTAAATCAGTGGAGCTTATATCCCACTTTCCTTTCAGATTTAGGCCATTTTCATATTATTGTCCCTGACAATTTGGCAATTGCCTGCATGAGTCATGATTGGAAATTCAAGTTCAGCTTTCCAGAAAACCCCAACTCCGAGTAAAGACGTGGAAGCAAGCATTTTCCAAAGTTCTCTTTACTAAAATAGGTAAACTGGCACATCTGGGAAAACCCGAATCTGAAAGGTCCAGGTTTTCCCTCAGTAAATCAAAACCCCCAAAACCATCCCCTCACTCCTCAGTCGATCATATGCTCCAATCAACGTCCATCCCATCTCGACTCAGCACTCCGATCACTCCTTCTCCAGATTCAGGATCGCCCTGACCTTGACCGACAGGAAGGATGCTATGTCTACAGACAACCCCTCTGCTAAATCCCCCCTCCTACTTCCCCACACAGGAGAAGGTGGCAGCATGGAAGCTTCCGGCTTAATATGGCTTCCAAAGCTGACACTAGAATCATCTTTGCTTCTTTTGGTTCTTCACTTTCCATGAAGCAGGAGAGGATCAAGAAGAGAAGATAGGAAGGCAGCGTTGCTCTTTCGACCTTTGATGGAGGCTCTAGCATCACACACCTATTTTTAACTCTGGCTCCTGCTTTTATCTCCTAGAGTTTTTACTGGAAGTATCAGGTCAAAAAGGCAGCTGGCAAGAAGACGCTAACCTCTGAATCTCTGCATCTGTGCAAAGGGAATGACTATGCTTTGATCAGATACAACTTGATTCATTCAGTGTTTTTTAAAAAAATAAGTGTAATAGTTTCAAAAATATTCACATTCCACATGTATATTTGCCTAATGAACATATAATTTTCTATGAAAATGTATTTATTCATTCTATTTGTATGTTGCCAAATCAATATAGATTCTTGGTATGTTACAAAACAATCCATCAAAACATCTGTAAGAATTTTTTTTAAAAAAAATCAAGACTAAATATAAATAAATTAAGAAGAGCCTTGATAGTACAGTGGTCTACGCACCCTGTTATTAACACAGCTGCCTGCAATTTACTGCTGGTCCGAATCTCTCCAAGGCTTAAGGTTGACTCAGCCTTCCATCCTTTCTAAGGTAGGTAAAATAAGGACCCAGTTTGTGGGGGCAATAAGCTGACTTTGTATAAATATACAAAAGTATGAAGGCTATTGCTTAACACATTGTAAGCCGCCCTGAGTCTCCGAAGAAGGGCGGCATATAAATCAAATTAAAAAAATAAATAAAAATAAAACCAATAACTATAAAAGATTGATGATGAGCAATGGATAAAACTAATCATAATGAACCAAATGATATATCCAGAATTAAATCAATATCAGTAATTCAACTGAAATAAGATGGCAAAGATAAACAATTCAGCAAAACATTCTGCAGAAATGTTCCATCTGCAGTAACTTTATGATACTTTACAGTAGCTTAATGCACTGTAAGCAGCCCTGAGTCTCCGGAGAAGGGCGGCATATAAATCAAATTAAAAAAAATAAAATAAAACAAACAAACAAAAATAAAATACAATAAAACCTTCCAGAACACAAGAAGGGATGGAGCAAGGCCTAATCCCAGGGGAATCCCAGAAGGCAGTGGCACTTATTTATTTATTATCTCTTCTTTATCTCCCTCACATTTCCTGGCCTCTCCCTTCTTTTCGTCAGTGGAGCTCTGATGGAAGGCCTCTTCTGGACTGAACAGCCTGCTTGGGCCAATTCAGAAAGGTGAGCAGAGTCTGCCAATTTGTAGGTGCCATGCAATGGGAAGTCCAGAGCTAAGAAGTGCTCCCTCTATAATCTAAAACAGCATCCAGGCAGTAAGAGAACTCTGCTTTAGGAATGTTTATTTATCTGAGATCTAATTCGCAGCTTGATTCAATGTTTGGAAATCAAGCTCATGCCAACCTCAACTAAATCAGTCTTCCTGTTTCAAATCAGGACCCAATCCAAGGCAGCATTTGTACCTCCCATCAACTGACATTCGGAAAAGCACAAAGAGGATAGTTGCTTTTTCTTCTTCTTCTTCTTCTTCTTCTTCTTCTTCTTCTTCTTCTTCTTCTTCTTCTTCTTCTTCTTCTTCTTCTTCTTCTTCTTCTTTTCCTCCTCTTCCTCCTCCTCCTCTTCCTCCTTCCTCCTTCCTCCTTCTTTCTTCTTCTTAGCAATCTAATTGTCAATTTCGCACTCAGAGATCAGGAAAAGAAGCCAATAGATATACATGCTTGCATACATACATACATACATACATACATACATACATACATACAGTACATACATACATACATACATACATACATACATACTCTTGCTAAACAAAGGTTCATAGTACTGGTTACCAGGCTAAAGAGATACACTAGAGAAGGAGAAGCCAAGAAGATCAATGTCCTGTTCTCCAAAGAATCATCCAAGGCTTACTCCCAACTGCAGTGCAATAACACAGTAACAGCACAACCACCAACACCAGAAACTGAACAGTACTGGAAGAACATTTAGGAGAAAGAGAAGATGTATAACATTGGTGTAAAATGACTGCAGGACCCAAGAGCAGACCACAACAACCTCCCAAAACAGGAAGCAGTTCTGCTCATGGTAAAAGTGGATTAAGAACACAAAGCACTTGGACAGCACTTGGTTTGGACATCACATCTACTAGCTAAAGAAACTAACAGCAGTGGATGAATGCTCAACAGCACAGATGAACCCACCCATGGAATGGGACAACTCGCTCTGCCAATTTGCCACCACCAGGTCTTCCAAGCTGGAAGGCAGCAACCTGGCAGTGGTGACCTGATGCTGGAAGCCAGCGGTGGCAACCCAATCTGGGTGACCTGGTAGTGCAGACCCAGCAGCGGTGAGCCAGGTCACTGCCACCAGGAAATTTTGATGAATGATTAAAGATGATGTTAGACTATCCACATGATGGGAACTTGAGAATTTTTTATTAATTAAATAGCAATAACTTCTCTATAAAGAAGATATGCTGAAATTCAAGCTATCTATGAGATTGAGCATATCCAAACTCGGAGATGTTTAGTATTTCTTAAAATCTCCAACCCTTTTGAAAGGATCCCAATAAGAAGGTGTGAAAGAGCCCTAAAACTTGCAGGGAACACTCTTGGTACAAAAGTTCCCATCCTGTAGACAGTCTGCCATCATCTTCCCCTCCCCATGAGTTGTCCTTGCATCCCGTCGTCTGGGGCGACTTGTCACACAGCCAGTCCCACATCCAGTCAGCCAGATCTGATCTTTCTTCTGGTGGGGGGAAAGGTGCATTCCCCTCCTTGTGAATTGTCCCCATGCCGAGTCCTGCATCCAGTCAGACAAGGCTGATGTTTCTTCTGTGGGGGAGAAGTACCTCTTCCCTTCCCTGATTTGTTCTTGAATTGTCACACACCAGTGAGTTGTCTCCATGGCCAGTTGGCCAAGGTGACTTGTCCCATGTGCAGTCAGCTGGGGCAAGCCGGTGGCGGTAACTCAGCCAGGGTGAGCCAGCAGTGGTGAGTTGTCCTAGACCCCTTCACCCAGACTAACCCAAGGAAGGACAATGCTGATCATGAAGGACCCCCACAAGGGAACGGCACCAGCCAACTACCGGCCAAGAACCTGCCTCCTCACAACATGGAAAGTCCTGTCAGAGATCATAGCCACCAAGGTATAGGCCCATGATGGTGAACCTATGGCATGCGTGCCAGAGGTTCCATCCAGAGCCCTCTCTGTGGGCACATGCACTGTCGCCAGCTGCTCTTTTGCTTTTCAGCGCGCACATGCGTGCTGGCCAGCTGGTCTTCGTGGGCACTGGAGCACAGGAAAACAGCGGAAAAATGGCCAGAAAAACAGCCGGAAAATGGCCCAGAAAACAGCCTGCGAAATGCCCTGAAAATGGCCTGGAAAATGGCCAGTAAAACAGCCTGAAAACAGCCGGAAAATGGCCCAGAAAACAGCCTGGGATGGAAAATGGCCCAGAAAACAGCCTGGGACGGAAAATGGCCCAGAAAACAGCTTGGGAAAAGCCCTGAAAATGCCCCAGAAAATGCCCTGGAAAATGGCCAGAAAAACAGCCGGAAAACAGCCGGAAAATGGCCCAGAAAACAGCCTGGGACGGAAAATGGCCCAGAAAACAGCTTGGGAAAAGCCCAGAAAATGGCCCAGAAAATGCCCTGGAAAATGGCCAGAAAAACAGCCGGAAAACAGCCGGAAAATGGCCCAGAAAACAGCTTGGGAAAAGCCCAGAAAATGCCCTGGAAAATGCCCTGGAAAATGGCCAGAAAAACAGCTGGAAAACAGCCGGAAAATGGCCCAGAAAACAGCCTGGGAAATGCCCTGAAAATGCCCCAGAAAATGCCCTGGAAATGGCCTGGAAAATGGCCAGTAAAACAGCCTGAAAACAGCCGGAAAATGGCCCAGAAAACAGCCTGGGAAATGCCCTGAAAATGCCCCAGAAAATGCCCTGGAAATGGCCTGGAAAATGGCCAGAAAAACAGCATGAAAACAACCGGAAAATGGCCCAGAAAACAGCCTGGGAAATGCCCTGAAAATGCCCCAGAAAATGCCCTGGAAATGGCCTGGAAAATGGCCAGAAAAACAGCCTGAAAACAGCCGGAAAATGGCCCAGAAAACAGCCTGGGAAATGCCCTGAAAATGCCCCAGAAAATGGCCTGAAAAACAGCCTGAAAAAGGCCAAAAAACAGGCATGTGCACACCAGCCAGCTGGTCTTTGGGTTTCCGGCACTCCAGCGCATGTCCATGCACGCACATGCAGGCACGTTCCAGTTTGGGCACTCAGTGCTGAAAAGGTTCACCATTACTGGTATCAGCCATAGGGGCCAGGGCACACTCAATCGAGCACTTACAACTAAAGATGGGGATGCTAAGAAAAGAAAAAAAAAATCTTTTTTTTCCCAGGGGGAGGGCCTTCTCTGTGGGGCACCCACTATCTGGAACGAGCTCCCCCCAGAGATACGGAGGATCCCGGATCTACGCACTTTCCGCCGTGCTCTTAAGTCTCTCCTATTCCAGCAAGCCGGCCTGGCCTAATTTTCTCCCCTTTCTTTTAAATTTTTTAAATTGAAATTTTAATTTGTTTTAAATTATTGGGATTTTTAATTGTTTTGGGCTAAATTATTTAATTTGGTTTTAATTATGTTTTAACTTTTGTATTTATGTATTCTATTTTGTGCCTGTTCACCGTCCTGAGTCCTTCGGGAGTAGGGTGGTATATAAATTTAATAAAACATAAAACAAACATAAAACGTAAAAATTAAGTGGGCCACACTTAATATAGGGGGAAAAAACTGAAAGATATAAAAGTCATCATACCTCCCCCAAGCAAAACTGTACCATGTATCGCTTTCTATTTATGGTAATTAAATTTAGAATGAATAATCGTATGATGTAACAAAATATATAAAACTTGTTTAAAATCTCTATCCACGGTTATCTGATTGGCAGCTGGATTAAAAAAAGGTTATTCAAAATATCTACGAAAGACATGAATACGGTCTATTCATATGGGCCACTGAGATTAAGAAATGCAATGCAGTTATTAAAAATCAATCCAACGGTATTAAAAAATACCTTTAAAATTGCTCGCAGAGGAAGCAGCCGTGGAACAATCAGAAGCTGCTAAGCTAAACATTCCCTTTAAGGACCACAGTTCAGGGAAAGGTAGCCAGATCTCCTCCATATGTTAGTTTATGGCTTTTTTAAACCTCACCTGCCCCCCTACCCCATAGAAGATTGAAATGAAGATCTATTATAGCCTAGGTTCTCATGCTAATTTAATACCTGGTACAGGGATGGGTTCTATTTACCTTTACTACCAGTTTGCAACGGGGCCGCTTGTGCGCGCTCGCTTCACTTGTGCACGTGCTGGCTCTTCTGTGCATGCACAGAACTGTTTTGATGACATCAGGGTCAGTGGGCGGAGCCTCCCACCGGTTTTACTACCGGTTCTATAGAACTGGTGCGAACCGGGGGCAACCCATCACTGACCTGGTGAGACTTATTCATGAGAAACCGATACTGGTTCTAAGCAGCTGCCCTGTTCAACTCTCAAAGTCTGCAACAGCCAATTGTTACGGCATCAGGCTAGAAAGTGGGAGACCCGAGTTCTAGTCCCACCCTAGCCATGAAAGCCAGCTGGGTGACTTTAGGTCAGTCCCTCTCTCTCAACCCAACCCAACATTGTTGTTGTGGGTGAAAAGAGGAGGAGGAAGCTGTGTTCAATACATTCACCACTTTATTATTTTTATTAAATAAATAAATATAAAGTGATTCCTAACTACCTCTGTATTGTCTTTCCATATATATATATATTCTTTCTAGCCAAGTTCTAGGGCTGTAGAACAACTTAGCTTACGTAGGTGGAACCTGGCTAGAAAGAATATGCACATAAAAGCCTACGAAAAAGAAATATATATATATATGTCTTTGGTTATTTGGGTTTTCTCCCACGTAAAATTGGAAGTGTCTCCCGCGTAAAATTGGAAGTTCCAATTTTATGCGGGAGAAAACCCAAATAACCAAAGACCTACATACAAACATCTGCGAAAACCTCAGAAAACATATATATATATATATATGTGTGTGTGTGTGTGTGTGTGTGTGTGTGTGTGTATCTACTTTCTTACTTCATAGGATTTATGTGTCTTTTTTCTCTAGCCAGGTTTTTCCTACATAACATAGGAAAAATGTTGGTTACGTAGGAAAAACCTGGCTAGAGGAAAAACATGTATATATATATATATATATATATATATATATATATATATATATATATATATATATATATATATATATATATATATATATATATATATATATAACATTTATATTTCGCTGATAAAGAAATAAAGGGAGACTAGTATAG
The DNA here is from genome assembly GCA_022577455.1 of Arizona elegans. Classification (NCBI taxonomy): domain Eukaryota; kingdom Metazoa; phylum Chordata; class Lepidosauria; order Squamata; family Colubridae; genus Arizona; species Arizona elegans. The sequence continues at coordinate 18,369,337 of JAKOOJ010000015.1, forward strand.
ATCTGTTTCAAGCTATTTACCTCTCATCAGCTAGCCATATCCTTACTGGATTCAAACTTGGGCTGCCTGCATGTTAGGGGGTTGGACTAGAAGACCTCCAATGTCCCTTCCAACTCTATTATTCCATTGCAATTGATAAGTTAGTAATCTGGTTGTTAAGTGAATCTGGATTCCCTATTGACTTTGCTTGTCAGAAAGTTGCAAAAGGAGATCACGTAATCTTGGGATGCAGCAGTCATCAAAAATATGATTCAGTTGCCAAGCATCCAAATGTCAATCATGTGACCATGGGGATGCTGCAGTAGTCGTAACTGTGAAAAATGCTCATAAGTCACTTTTTTCAGTGCCATTGTAACTTTGAACAGTCACTAAATGAATTGTTGTAGTTTGAGGACTACCTGTACACCATTGTATATTGTATGTAATTACACACAAATGTCTTATTCAAAACTGGAATCTCAGTTACAAATATCTAGAAATATTTGTACTTACATACTGAAAACAAATAACATCTTGAATGGCAAAGTTAAAAAGCAAACCAGTTTAGAATATTTAAAACAAGTACAATCCCCCATTTATAAATCACAAGAGCAATTTTTGAGCTCGCAGATGCAGAAGAATGGTTTTAAAGTTTTAAAGGAATTTGTTGTGGAGGAGTTGGCAAGACATGATGAGATTATGAACCAGAATCTTGAAAAATTTAGACAGGAAATTAAAGAGTTGGTTCAACAAAAGTATGATAATCTGAAGCAATATATTATAACAGCTTTGAAAAGCTTCTCAGAAATAATTCTAAAAATGGATAAAGATATCAATTTAGAAATAGACTCTAAAATGAAGGAAGCTGATTATAAGATTCATAATCTGGATAATAAAATACAAAGAATTGAAAATGATTTGACAATGATTCAAGAAAATAGCTCAGAAGTAGAGTCTAAAATGAAGGAAGCTGATCACAAGACCTACAATGCAGATAATATAAAGCAAAGGATTGAAAATGAAGTTACAATGATGCAATTTAGAACCATGGAATTTGCGATCAGAATGAGAGGAATACAGGAAAATAACAGGGAGGACCTGAGAAAGATGTCTGCTGAAGCTCTGGCTGTGATCTTAAAGGTCAGCTCTGAAGAAGTATTTTGTAAGATTGATAAGGCCTACAGAGTAAATTCTTGGGTGGCAAAGCAAAGACAATTGCCTAGAGATGTGGTGATTTATTTTACTGATAAAGGAATAAGAAATGATATTGTGCAAAAGTCTTTTAACTCCACTCTAGAAATGAATGGAAAGAAGTTCTGGATATATAAAGAGCTGCCATCCAAGATGTTAAAAGATAGAAAGGACTTTGGATTTTTGGTAACTGAGCTAAAGAAATAAAACATCGCATTTAGGTGGGATGCTCCAGTTGGTATAATATTGAGATATCAAGGAGAAAGATATCAATTAAACACTGTTGAAAAAGCGGAAGAATTTTACTACAAGGTTTTTAAAATGGGCCCAACATCTCCACGTATGTCATCAGTGTCAGGAATACAGGAGGGGGATAAAGAAAAGCAAAATGAACAAGAGATTGAAACTCAGGCTAAGCAGATGGAGATGGAGGTAATGGAAAAACGACAAGTTATAGAGGGCTTTTTGGATGAGCCGCTTTTGGATTCTCCTTCAGAGGCCATAGCTGGATCACCTATAAATACAAGAGAGGCGGCTTTGGATCTCGATTTGATGTCTTATCAAGTTAAAGACCAGCATGTAACTCAATCAGCTGATATACAAGTTCTAAAAAGGCAACCAGGGTGGAGATCTAAACCACAACAAGTTAAGAAAAGAAGAAGCAGGTTCTACAAAACTAAAAAAATTTAAACTACAATTCTTTCTTAGCCAACAGATTAATGCCAGTTATTTAAGAGACGATTAAATATAATAAGCGGGATTTATAGAAGGCTGATACATGAAAATATAGCCGAGGCAAATTACAGACTTATATTATTTTGAGAAGAATAACAGATCTCTGCAGTGCTGGTGCTTTTGGGATGTGGAAGATGGCCTGTGATTGACCGGATTGGAACTTTCTACTTTAGACTCTCTGAAAAATGGATTATGTATATGTTGAGCTATAAGGCAAGAGAACTATGGAACTGGGGCATGCAGATGATCTGGCTGTTACCCTAACGTGGTTGTCGGAATTAATAATCTAGACAAAAGACACTACAGAAGATACCATATGGAATATAAATATAAAGTCACTCGGGTTTTTTTTTTTTCATATATAGAAATACTTATTAATGATGGGGGCAGATGGTAATTGAAGATACTGAATATACTGTTGGAAGCAGGACTTGATGTTACCCTAACATGGTCGATGGAATTAACAATCTAGTTGAAAGACATTACAGAAGATACTATATGGAATACAAATTTAAAGTCATTTGAGGGTTTTATTTATATATGGAAATATATTTTAGTGATATGGGCAGAAGAATAAAGATATTAAATATATTATGTATGGTAGACCTGTAGGATAGTGGGTGAAATAAAATTGATATGGTACAAGGTGATAGGTAATATTACTGATTGCTTAGTTCAGGAAAACGGATGTTATGTTTAGATATTAATATACTTAAAAGATTTGAGTTAAGAGATATACGTATGGGGGTGGATTATGAGTAGAATAAATGCCAAATTAGGATTTATTATATAGTTTCATAGCCGAATGTTGTTTGAAACGTACAGTATGCGGGGGACATAATAATAATGTTAGAAAGAAATGTTTAGCACATAGGGGGTGGTGTAAAAGGGTGGTAAAGTATTATATAATGTGATATTAATTTGGATTTCATTTTGCAGAAGCCATGGGGGGAGGGGAGGGGGAGGGGGAGTTAGGGAGTGGGGTGGGGAAAAGGGGGAAAAATTTGTATTTGAAAAACTTTTTCAATTAAAAAAAAAACAAGTACAGAAAATTCTAAATTCAGTATTAAACATTGGAAGTACAAAGATATCAACCCATAATCAGACTTGCTGCTGATGTAGTAAAAGATGTTGAGACTCTATAACAGGGGTGTCAAACTCACGGCGTCATGGCATCATCCTGTGACGTATCAGGACTTTTCCCCACTTCGCTAAACTGGATGTGGGCATGGCCAGTGTGTGATGCATCCAGCCTGCGGGATGCAAGTTTGACAGCCCTGCTCTAGAAACAGTGCAGAGAAGAGCAACAGATGATTAGGGGACTGGAGGCTAAAACATGCAAAGAATGGTTGCTGGAACTGGGCATGGCTAGTCTGGTGAAAAGAAGGACTATTTTTTTTTTTATTTTTTATTTATCTTAAATTTGTATACCGCCCTACTCCCGAAGGACTCAGGGCGGTGAACAGCCATGGAATAAAACATATAAATACAAAATTTAAAATAAATTAAAACGAAATTAAATAATTTGGCTGAACAGATTAAAACCCCAATAATTTAAAACCAAATTTAAAATTTCCATTTAAAAAGGGGAAAAAACTTAGGTCAGGCCGGCTTGGTGAAATAGAAAGGTCTTAAGCGCGCGGCGGAAGGTATGCAGATCCGGGATCCTCCGTATCTCCGGGGGGAGCTCGTTCCAGATCATAGGTGCCCCCACAGAGAAGGCTCTCCCCCTGGGGGCCGCCAGTCGACATTGTTTGGCCGACGGCACCCGGAGGAGCCCCTCTCTATGGGAGCGTACTGGTCGGTGGGAGGCTATTGGTGGTAGCAGGCGGTCCTAAGCCATGGAGCGCTCTAAAGGTGATAACCAAAACCTTGAAGCGCACTCGGAAGACCACCGGGAGCCAGTGCAGCTCGCGCAGGAGAGGTGTTACATGGGAGTGCCACGTCGCTCCCATCACCACCCGCGCGGCCGCACTCTGCGCCAGTTGGAGCCTCCGAGTGCACCTCAAGGGGAGCCCCATGTAGAGAGCGTTACAATAGTCCAAACGGGAGGTGACAAGGGCATGAGTGACGGTGCGTAACGAGTCCCGATCCAGAAAGGGACGCAACTGGCGGATCAGGCGAACCTGATGAAAAATCCTCCCGGTCACGGCCGTCAAGTGCTCTTCTAAAGACAGCCGTGAATCCAGGAGGACGCCCAAGTTGCGAGCCCCCTCCGTGGGGGCCAATGATTCGCCCCCAATAGTCAGCGATGGCACCAGCTGACTATATCGGGACGTCGGAAACCACAGCCACTCGGTCTTGGATGGGTTGAGCCTGAGCCTGTTCCTCCCCATCCAGATCCGTACGGCCTCCAGGCACCGGGACATCACTTCAAGGGCATCGTTGGGGTGGTCTGGGGTGGAGATGTACAGCTGGGTGTCGTCAGCGTACTGATGGTATTCCACCCCGAAACCACGGATGATCTCACCCAGCGGCTTCACATAAATGTTGAACAAAAGGGGCGAGAGAACCGACCCTTGTGGCACCCCACATATAAGGGGCCTCGGGGTCGACCTCTGCCCCCCCGTCAACACAGACTGCGACCGGTCGGAGAGAAAGGAGGAGAACCATCGTAATACGGTGCCTCCCACCCCCAACTCTTCCAACCGGTGCAGCATGATACCATGGTCGATGGTATCAAAAGCCGCCGAGAGGTCTAACAGGACCAGGACAGAGGAGCACCCCCTGTCCCGAGCCCTCCAGAGATCATCCACCAACGCGACCAATGCCGTTTCCGTGCTGTACCCAGGCCTGAAGCCCGACTGGAACGGATCTAGATACGTCGTTTCATCCAGGTACTGGGGAAGCTGTCATGCAACCACACTCTCAACAACCTTCGCCACAAAGCGAAGGTTGGAGACTGGACGATAGTTAGCCAATACTGCCGGGTCCAGGGAAGGCTTCTTGAGGAGAGGTCTCACCACCGCCTCTTTCAAGGTGGCGGGAAAGACACCCTCACCCAATGAAGCATTTATAATCCCCTGGAGCCAGCCTCGTGTCACCTCCCGGGAAGCCAGCACTAACCAGGACGGGCACGGGTCCAACAAACATGTGGTCGCATTCAGTCTACCCAGAATCCTGTCCACGTCCTCAGGGGTCACAGGATCAAACTCATCCCAGATAACATTCTCAGGACCTGCCTCCGTCATCCCCATTGGATCTACCCAGTCGGAGTCCAGATCTTCCCGAATCTGAGTGATTTTGTCATGCAGATACTGCACAAAATCCTCGGCTCTTCCCTCCAAGGGGTCCTCCCGTGCTTCCTGGTGGAGCAGGGAGCGGGTCACCCTAAACAGGGTGGCCGGGCGATTATCTGATGACGCAATAAGAGCAGCAAAATGGGTACATTTTGCTGCTTTTATCGCCACTAGGTAATTCTTAATATGAGATCTTACCAGTGTCCGGTCAGATTCAGCACGACTGGCCCTCCAACTACTCTCTAGGCGTCTTTTCCGGCGCTTCATCTCCCTTAGCCCCTCAGTGAACCAAGGAGCCAGGTGAGCTCGGCACCGGGTCAGAGGCCGCAAAGGCACGACTCGATCCAGAGCTCCAGCAGCCGCCCTATCCCAGGCGGCCACTAGGTCTCCAGTCGAGGCGTGAGCCAGAACCTCAGGGATTGGCCCAAGCTCCATCTGGAACCTGTCAGGTTCCATCAGGCGCCTGGGGCGGTACCATCTTATCGGTTCCGCCTCCCTGCGGCAGGGTGCAGCGGTTCGAAGGTCAAGGCGAAGGAGAGAGTGATCCGACCATGACAAGGGCTCGATGACTATATCCCCTATCTCGAGATCACTCAGCCACTGTCCAGAGAAAAAAACCAGATCCAGTGTGTTTCCCCCCGCGTGTGTAGGGCCATGAATTAACTGGGTTAGGTCCATAGCCGTCATGGAAGCCATGAACTCCCGAGCCGCCTCAGATGCCTCACCCACGGACGGCAGGTTGAAATCCCCCATGACCATAAGTCTGGGGGTATCAACCGCCACCGCGGCGATGACATTGAGAAGCTCGGGCAGGGCTGCTGCCACGTGGCAGGGAGCCAGGTACGTGATCAGCAAACCCATCTGAACCCCATGACCCCACTTCACGAGGAGAGACTCACAGCTGGCTGTCTGAGGAACAGTGGCCTCCCTTGGCCTAAGGCCCTCTCTAATAACAACCGCTACTCCCCCACCCCTCCCCTGTGACCTTGGCTGATGGAATGCGTGGAAGCCTGGTGGGCACATTTCTACCAGAGGGACCCCTCCCTCCGGGCCCAACCAGGTCTCCGTAATACCCGCCAGGTCCGCTCCCCCCTCCTGAACAAGATCACAAATGAGGGGGGCTTTATTTACTACAGACCTGGCGTTGCACAACATCAGTCGCAGGCCCAGGCCCTGAGGGTCTGTGCAACCTGGAGAACGAGTGGAGCCTTGGGGGCCGGAGCGCGCCACCGCTCGAAGACAGCGGGCACGCACTCCCTCCACATGATATGGCCCCCTGCTCCCGCCATATCTACCCCTCCCACTCACAGTACCGATGGTAGAAACACAATCTGGACAAGCTCGACCCCCCCCCATCACCCCCGGATCCCCTACCCCCCCTGCCGCGCGTCATGGCCAGGCCCGACCCTCCCCCTAGTGGGTTATCCCCCAAACCCACTGCTCTAGTTCGAATCCTACCCTCCCCCCCCCCCCGGGACCCCTTAAAAATTTATCTAAAAATTTACACAGAAAACCCCTCAGCCCCCTCTTTGCCACATGCCACATGCCAGGACTAAGAGTGACATGATAGCAGTCTTCCAATATCTAAGGAGCTGCTACAACGAAGAGGGTGTGTTTGTCAACCTATTCTCCAAAGCACCTGATGGCAGGAGAAGAAGCAACTGATGGAAACTAATCAAGGAGAGAAGCAACCTGGAACTAAGGAGAAATTTCCCAACAGTGAGAACAATTAATCAGTGGAACAATTTGCTTCCAGAAGTTGTAAATGCTCCAACACTGGAAGTTTTTAAGAAGATGTTGGCTTTCCTGCCTAAGCAGCGGGTTGGACTAGAAGACCTCCAAAGTCCCTTCCAACTCTGTTACTCTATTTTAGTACTTTGGACACATCTTGAATGGACAGACATGTAGACTGGTGAGAACGTATATTGTGTGTTGCATCTATGAAATGTTGGTAGTCAACTATAGTTAGGGTGAAAGGTTGGGGAGCATGATTTATTGCAAGAAGATAAATATGGATTAAATGATTACACCAAGGTAAGCCAAAAGAAAATGCTTATCACAGTTTGCAAAGAAAACATCCTGAAAGTAGCAGAACAAAATATAACTAAAAAAATGAAATGATGGGAAACTATTTCGAAAATTGGAGACTAGAAGTAAACATTGACATGCTGATACATAAAAACTGACAATGAAGTGAATAAGATCAGCAATTAGCAATGGTTATAACTTGGCACCATCAAGTAGGAAACAGAAGGTTTTTGAATTCAAGAACAAGATCTGCCAAAATCAAGAGCAAACGTTACAAACAACCATGATAAATTCAACATGTATCAACCAGGAACAAATACATGCTCTATAAAGAGAAAAGGTGAAACTGAATCACAAAATTAGGGGATGCAACAAAATTGCTCAGACGGACTATACACATTTTTAAAAAATTGATTTTCTATTAAATACATTTCTTAGTGCTTAATAAACATCGGGTTGTCTGGGTATTTAATTTGCTTAACAATACACATTTACATTCTTAATCTCCACCCCTTTTTTCAAACCATTGGTAAAATAAATTCCATGTTTGATAGTATTCTACATCTTCTTTCTGTTTAATTTTCAATGTCCATCTATCCATTTCTGCACAAGCTAGTATCTTCCTGACTATTTCTTCATCTCGCGGTATATCTTCATTTTTTCAGTATTTATTTATTTATTTATTTATTTATTTATTTATTTATTTATTTATTTATTTATTATTTATTTATTTATTTATTTATTTATTGGTTCAATTTATATGCCGCCCTTCTCCGGAGACTCAGGGCGGCTTACAATGCATTAAGCAATAGCCTTCATACTTTTGTATATACCTGCTTAGTAGGGCTTCCCCGCCCCCCCCAGCAGTGTTCTATTTTATACAAAGTCAACTTATTGCCCCCACAATCCGGGTCCTCATTTTACCTACCTCGAAAGGATGGAAGGCTGAGTCAACCTTGAGCCTGGTGAGATTCGAACTTGCAGTAATTGCAGGCAGTTGGTGCTACTTAACAGCACTTTAGTCTGCTGCACCACCAAGGCTCTATATTATCTTCGAATATAATCCTCACGACTGTTAAGACATGTAATATTAAATACAAACTTTTCTTATCAATTTTTTTCTGATATTATACGTAATAAAAACAATTCAGGTTTAAACTCTACAAGTTTGTCCAAATTTTTTTTGCTTTGACACAAGTCCACCACATATGATAAAATGTTCCCATTTTTTGGTTACATTTCCAACATTTGCTAGACATATTTTTAAACATTTTAGCTATACCTGCAGGTGGTAAATGCCATCTATCAAACATTTTATACAAATTTTCTTTATAAGAGGTTGCCCTTGTTAACTTATAGTTTCTTTCCCATAGATTTTGCCATTTCTTTAGTTCTATGTTATAGCCAAAAAAAATCCCCCATTGTACCATTGTATCTTTTATTTGTCCGTTTTCCATTTTCAAATTTGACTATAAAAGTTTTCAACAAGTATGAGTTATTACTATTTATTTATTTGTATCTCGCCTTCATTATTTTTACAAATAAGTCAAGTTGGTAAACATGTCCAACGAATCTTCCTCTCCTCCTATTTTCCTCACAACAACAACCCTGTGAGGTAAGGGGCTGAGAGAGAATGACTGACCCAAGGTCATCCAGCCAGCTTTCATGACTCAGATGGTATTTGAACTGATGGTCTCCTGCTTCCTAGCTTGGAGCCTTAACCACTAAACCAAACTGGGAGTTGAGCAGCACACAAATTTAAGAAATAAATTTGCATCTGTGCAAAAATTAAAATGTTCAAGTTTCCCAAATATAACTACAATAGTTGTTGAGAGTGACCCTGCAAAATGTTTACATTTAATAATTATATTTATAATATTATTATAAATATCATAAAATATTAAATATTATATTACATATTATTAAATTATATATTACATATAATTATATATGGAACAGCTTGCCTCCAACAGGTGTGGGTACTCTTATCATGGAAAGCTTTTAAGAAGAGACTGGACAGACACTTGTTTGGAATGACATAGGGCAGAGATCTTCAAACTTGGCAGCTTTAAGGCTTGTGGACTTCAACTTCCAGAATTCTCCAGCCAGCTGAGAGTCACATAGATGGTGTGCAAGATCCTCATTCCATCCTCTGCCTTGGTTCAGTCTTCTTCTTTCATAAGCTCCCTCTTTGCAGGTTTGTGCCAGGTGTGGGTCAGCTTGTTTTCCAAAGCACCAGAAGGCAAGACAAGAAACAATGGACGGAAACAAATCAAGGACAGAAGCAACCTGGAATTAAGAAGAAACTTCCTAAGAGGGAGAACAATTAACCAGTGGAACAAATTGCCTCCAGGAGTTTATTTATTTATTTCCAAAAATTTATATGCCACCCTTCTCCCTAAGGACTCAGGGCGGCGAACACAGGTTAAAACATACAATAATAAAAAGGTAACATAATTAAAAACCCAGTTAAAACAATGACAATAAAATAATAAAACCCAAGGATCAGGGTCAACCCATTTGTTGAAACAGCCAAGTCTTTAAGTTGTGGGTGCCCCATCACAAGAGGCTTTTAAAAAGAGATTGGACAACTATTTGCCTGAAATCATGTAGGCTCTCCTGCTAGGGTAGGGGTTGGACTGGAGAACTTTGGGTGTATCAAACAACTTTATTATTCTATTCTGTTATTCTTTCTATCATCACATGTATCCATCCCATTCAGTGGTGGGATTGTAAAAATTAACAACCAGTTCACTGCTTGGTTGCTGGGTGGGCGTGGCCATGGGGGCATAGCCTACTCGGCCTCCTGCCCCATAGCCGAGGGGGGGCATTTTCGCCCTCCAGTGGCTTCAAAGGCTTTCCTGGAGCCTCCAGGAGGGTCAAAACAGCCTCCCCCAGGCACCGGACGCCCTCTGGAGGCCGGAAACGGACCAATTTCCAGACTTTAGGTGCTTTCGGTAGGCCCATTTTTCACTCTCCCGAGACTCCAGAGCCTTTCCCTGAGCCTCCAGGAGGGTGAAAACGGCCTCCCCTGGGCACCGGAGGCCCTCCAGAGGCCGGAAACAAGCCCATTTCCAGACTTCTGGTAGGCCCCCTTTTCACCCTCCCAGAGCCTCCGCGCAGGCCCTGCACTTACCTCACATCCAAAACGGGCCATGTGGAGACTCCTGGGAGGGGTAGGCAGGGTCAGCCAGTCCTTGGGACAATTGGTTCGGTGACCAGATTAAAATTAACATCCGGTTCGCCCTAACTAGTCCAAACTGGCTGAATCCCACCCCGGTTCCCATCAAGTCCAAAAAAAGTCTGGAAGGGTATAGAATCTTCTGCCACGGGTGCAGGTTGGACTAGAAGACCTTGGAGTCTAGTTTGTTCTATGTCAAATGAAGGCAAATATATGTGTCCCAGAATAATGTGTCAGGATTGAATCTGAGTCGATCATCAGGATCAGATGTTTAGTCCTCAAGGTTTTGGACTCATGTTGGAGCTCACCCTCTTTCTCTCATCCATGGTTCTGTTGTTGTTCCATTGTTTTATATTCTATTTTTTGTTCTTTTGGAAGCACCAAATGCAAGCCAAACACCAATCACTGAAGGCAGATTTTACAAAATTCCCACAAATGCTGGCATATGACAAAGTTTTCCGCGGCCCTGCAGAGCAAAGGTTCTTTATGTAGACAAACCAGAGTGATAGAAATTTCGATTTTCCATTATTCCTCCTCTCTCTTTCCTCTTTCTTATATTTCCATTGTTAATCCCAGTAGATTTGTTTTGTATTTTAAAGTCATAAAATTTCCCCGAACACACATATAAATATTAAGATAAAGAAGGAATTGTTAATAAATAGAAAAAGGAATAAATGTGAACAAGTAGGAAAATTAGAATTTGAGACCGAATGAAGATATTGTTTATATAAATAAGCAGAGAAATATTGAGATATGAATTAAAGAAAAAATAGGGGGAAAAGGGAAGATTTTGGCAAAATTGTAATTGAGTAAAATGTATTTGAACTTGAAAAATTGTGTAAGATAAGATATGGCCAATACTCTGTTCAAAAAAAAAAAAAAAAAAAAAAGATGAAGGTGAATGTGGGGGGGAAATTCAATAAAACTTGATTAAAAAAAATGACTATATGGATAAAACCTTCACTAAGCCAGTTTATAATGCACCTTGGGACGGCAGAGCAAATGAAACAACCACAGGATTTCCCAGGGTTCAGGTGACTGAGAAAAGCTTCTCTGAGGGGGACCAAGCAGACTCTGTCCTTCCACCAGGAAGACCTGGAGAGGCTCTCTGGCTGCAAGAACGGCCATCTGGACTTTAGGGAAATGAGTCTGGTAGATCCCTCCAGCAGGCGGGAGGCCCCCTGTGCTAAACCACAGGCCAGAAGAATTGAGTTACCTATTCAGCCTGGCTGAAATGTATTTATATGAAGAAGTTGATTTGTAAATGTGATAAAGTGGCATAAAATTAACTGCAGCTTTCTCGAACCAAAGAAAGTTGTTTCAGTTATTCAGCTAATCAGAGAATGAATGAAAGAGAGGAGTTGTTTACAGAACATGCTTACATGGACCGGCCAGGCAGGATTTTTTTATTTATTTTTTTATTTATTTTTTGGTTAAGAAAGCAATACAACAATTTCTGAGTGCTGATCAGATGATAGGGATTTTGCTGTAAAAAGTTGTAAACAAATGCTAATACACATAAAGCATTTGGTAAATTGATTGATTTGCTGATTGATTGATTTGCTGAAATGAATAGAATAGAATAGAATAGAATAGAATAGAATAGAATAGAATAGAATAGAATAGAATAGAACAGAACAGAATAGACCTTGGAGGTCTTCTAGTCCAACCCCCTGCTTAGGCAGGAAACCTTATACCACTTCAGACAAATGGTTATCCAATCTCTTCTTAAAAACTTACAGTGTTGTTGGAGGCAAGTTGTTCCACTGTTTCTTCTTAGTTCTAAGTTGCTTCTCTCCTTGATTAGTTTCCACCCATTGCTTCTTGTTCTACCCTCAGGTGCTTTGGAGAATAGTTTGACTCCCAAATCCCAGCTTTGGGCTGCCCTGTAACAACATTAATGCAATAACATGAATATCAGGATCTAAAGGAGCTGAAACCTCTGTCGCTTTCAGAGATCACCATTCATGGTGGACCCATTTGCTGTTGGCCTTTTGCATTTCCACTGTCTTCTCAGGAGCAGTGGTTTCTTCATGAGAGGACCACAATGCTTCCTTAACAACAAACATGATGCTCTCTGGTGAGCCTGAGATGGGATATGCACTGAGTACTTTGTCAGCTGGTTCCTGTCTTCGTATATCTGCACTTGTCCTTGGCCTTTGCTTTCTAGGCTAGGTAAGTCCAGCAGTTTTCCCATCCTTTAATAAAGTTGGTTGTTGAGCATACAACTAACTTTGATGTGGAAATGTTCATGGCTGTTCAGCTCACAAAACTCCACAGGCTTTTAACATTCCTCATGGATAAAACTACAGGTTCGGGAAAACTGGTAGTTAAAAAAATGCTACTGGTTCCTCTGAACCGATATTTCCAATGATCAGCTGTGCCACGTGGTTTAGCTTTCTAGACATCCTGCTTTCTAGCAAAGCTAAATCACATGCCACAGCTGATTCCCCCCCCCACTGTTCTACTTACCTTCCTAAGCCTCCTTTTAGTGTTTATGCCATGCTGATCTGTCCCCGTCCCCACACACACACAAACACAGCCAGCCGAGGGTTAAGGAAACACTTTGGAACGCACCCAGGTCTTATCTCCCACTTGGCAGCGATAGACACACCGTCTGCCAAATGCCTTTATTTTCACAAACAGAAAGATAAGATACTAACGTACAAAAAAGTCCAAGCAGAAATAATATTCCTCCCAGCAGTTCCAGATGAGGCTTTAGTGACTATCCAAGGTTTACTTTTGTTCGTCACAAGGATCCCTGACCACTACCCTCTATTATATAGTCTCTGGGGTGTGGTCCAGTGACTCAGTTCTAATCCCTAGCACGCCTCCTCAGCTGCTGCAATCGTTTATCACGCCTTCGGAGGCGTGCGTCCAGGAATGATGTTTCTTCATCACTCTGAGACGAACCAGCTGTCTCCCTGCTGATCTCCTCTCCTTCGGCCGGCACCTGAGACAATGCCAGAGGGGAGGGGCCTGGAGAGGGAGGCCTGGCTGACTCCTCTTCCTCATGCTCGGAGCTTTCTTCCTCCGATGGGACAGGCTCAGAGGGCGGGGCCACAACACATGCGCGGATGTGCAGCACGCACCAAAAGGAGGCTTGGGAAGGTAAGCAGAACAGCAAGGGGGGGGGGGATCAGCTGTGCAGCGCAGTTTAGCTTTGCTAGAAAGCAGGAAATCCTGCTTTCTAGTGAAGCTAAATTGCGTGCCACAGCTGATCCCCCCCTTGCTTCTACTTACCTTCCCAACACTCCTTTTGGTGCGTACTGCGTATGTGCATGCACAGCCAGTGAACCGGTAGCAAACTGGTTCAGATTTCACCACTGGGATAGAATGATGATGATACATACAATATATAGATACATATAGTGATGGCAGAATATTTTTTGAAAAAATCTGGCGATTTCCTTCCTGCAGGGCCTGCATTATTCACTTTGGCCATTTGCAAGAGGGCTATCCATGGCCCCCGATTCCCTTCCGCAGGCCTTTCTTAACTGCATTCAATGTTGCACTTCATTTTATGTGTCATTTAGGTCTAGCTTGAATCTCAGACCTTTTGTCACTCGTGCTGAAAGAGGTTCATGACAGCATTCCCAGCCCCTCCCTCCCTCCCTCCCTCCCTCCCTGCATTCATACCTTCTGCCAGCTGCTAGCTTGAGTGAAGGTGAAGCTTCTCAGGTTTCTCAAACGTTTCCTTTCTGCGCCTCCATTCATCACACACCTCCATTTTAGGCAAAACTACTTCCTTATAAATGTGCTGAGGGTGCTGCTAAGGGAAGGATGAGATCAGTAGTGGGTTGCCTCCGGTTTGGACTAGAACCAGTTGTAAAACCGGCAGGAGGCTCCGTCCACTGACCCGGACGTCATCAGGAAGCTTCCGTGCACAGCCCTGCTGCGAAATGGTAGTAAAGATAAGTAGGACCCACCCCTGGATGAGATGAATGGACAACTTCTGGCTGTGCACAGGTAGTCCTCGACTTACGACCACAATGGAGCCCAAAATTTCTGTTGTTAAGTTAGACATTTGTTAAGTGAGTTTTGCCTCATTTTATGCCCTTTCTTGCCACCCTTCTTAAGGGAATCAGTGCAGTTGATAAATTAGTAGCCCTGTTGTTAAGTGTTGTTGTTTAGTTGTACCTGACCACACCTGTAAGTGGATCATAAGCTTCCTAACAGACAGGAAGCAACAGGTGAAGTGACGGTGTGTGTGTCCATAGAGAGGGCTCTACGTGCCATCTCTGGCACACATGCCATAGGTTCACCATCATGGCTCTAGGGCACAGCAGAACAACTAGACACAAGGACAGTTTTTTCCCGAATGCCATCACTCTGCTAAACAATTAATTCCCACAACACTGTCAAACTATTTCCTAAGACTGCATTACTATTATTCTTCTCATCCTTCCTATTACCTATCTCCTCCCACTTATGACTATAACCATGTTGCTTATATTGTTCTGTTTGTTTCCTACTATGATTTGATTTCTTATTTGTACCCTATGACTATCACTCAGTGTTGTACCTTATGATTCTTGATGAATGTTTTTTTTTCTTTCATGTACACCGAGAGCTTATGCACCAAAGACAAATTCCTTGTGTGTCCAATCACACTTGGCCAATAAAGAATTCTATTCTATTCTATTCTATTCTATTCTATTCTATTCTATTCTATTCTATTCTATTCTATTCTATTCTATTCTATTCTTGTTTTCCTTATCCTATCCTATCCTATCCTATCCTATCCTATCCTATCCTATCCTATCCTATCCTATCCTATCCTATCCTATCCTATCCTATACCTATCCTATCTGTCAGATGCAGAAATCAACATTACCATTTAATAAGTGAAACAGAGAGCATGAACAAGAAACAGCAGCAGATTTATTATGAACTTTTGCAAAAGGATTCCTTCCTGGAAGGAATGAACCCTGACCACTTTGGTTACATGAGTTAAATACAGTTTTCAGGATACAGAAGCCCAATACAACAGGATACATGCGATTCCCTAGAGCATCAGGGAATCCTATCCTATCCTATCCTATCCTATTTGTACCCCATGACTATCACTAAGTGTTGTATCTTATGATTCTTGATGAATGCATTTTTTTTTCTTTTATGTACAATGAGAGCATATGCAACAAAGACAAATTCCTTGTGTTTCTGATCCACTTGGCCAATAAACAATTCTATTCTATTCTCATTGTCTTTGCTTGTCAGAAGGTCACAAAAGGTGATCATATGTCCTTGGGACCTAGCAACCATCATAAATATGAACCAGTGGCCAGGCATCTGAATTTTAATCACATGATCATGGAGATGCTGTAAAAGTCATAACTGTGAACAATAGTCATAAGTCACTTTTTTCAGTGCCGTTGTAACAGTCACTAAATGAAGTGTTGTAAATTCAGGACTACCTATGTAGATTTCATCTCTTTCCCGTTCTGAATTACTCAAATAGAAATAAAACCTTCACTGGAGGGAAAACCCAGAATTCCTTTCCATCCAAGGATGATTCTGTTTATATTCGCACCAGGAGAAAAATTGCACCAGTTTTGCCAACTCGTGAATGACGGAGTCAGCCTGGGTTGCCCTCTGCTACATCTGGCAAAACAATTCCCAGATTAGTCACCATCCTTCGTGCCATGGGAGTCACTTTGGAAGAAGTGAGGTGTTCATGAAGGATTTGAGGGAAAAGGAAGCCAAGGTGGAGTGGACGAATGACATCAAGGGGCATCCCCAGACAGTCACAGCAGGCCAAGCATCTGCCTCTCATTCCAGATGTTCTCTGCTCTTCTTCCTCCATCCTCTCTGCCAGCTGCATTTTTCCAGTGCGGTGCTGCCTCTCACTTCCCCAGGACTGCTTCTCATTTTTTAGAAGTCCTCCTTTGTTTACGCTTGGCAGCTCATTTCTTGTGTGCATGTTTGTTTTCTGTGGTGCATTAAGTATGTCATGTTTGAAAACAAAAAGGTCTAGTTACTAATGAAAGACATGCTGAAGGGGACTCGAGCGGCTGGGCTGGGCTTTCCATTAGGGCTGCCTGCCACCCTGATGAGGAACCAGCACTGATGAAATTTGTCAAGATAATCCAATTGCATTCCACTCATGATGTAAGTCTAGAGAGAGGGGTCCCCAAACTTGGCAGCTTTAAGACTTATGGACTTCAACTCACAGAATTCTCCAGCTAGCATAGCCAAGTTTGAAGACCTCTGGTCTAGAGAGAGCGGTTAAAATATAATTGTACTTATAACTACTAGGAAGAATATGGTGAGCTACTTCTTTATGCCTTTCCGACTTCCTTTATAACTTCCTTTTTTTAATTCCTCTGTTTTTTCTTTTCTTATTGCACTTTTAGCTTTTTCTGTTATTGCATTCTTTTTTGTTTACTCTGGTCTAATTTAATTCGTACCCTTATTATTGCTATTAAAAGTTTCAGTAACAATTATATTTGCACATTTCTTTCTGCTTTTATTTACATTTATTTATATACATTATTATTTTCCTTTGGGATGTTTGTCAGATGTTCTGGGTAGGTAGTTATTAGCTTGTTCAGTTTCAAGGAGAAAAAACAACAACAACAGGGATGAAACTTGTTGAAAGTTTCTCAAGCATGGAAAAAGGAGAGCCAACCCCCAGGAATTGAATGTGACATCAACCACAGAAGAAATAATGAACCTTTACAGGTGAAAGGCTACGTCATAATAAACTAGGTTAACCATCATCCTATATGTTTAGGTGTTCATCATGATCATCTGAGGTATCTTGTAGAAATGAGCTCACCTGGATTGTGACTGGGCAAGACTTCCAACTTTGCTCAGGTGGTAGGGTAGCAGATCAGAGATGGGTTTCAGCAGGCTCTGACTAGTTCTGGAGAACCGGTAGTGGAAATTTTGAGTAGTTCGGAGAACCGGTAGTAAAAATTCTGACTGGCCCCACACCCATCTATTCTCTGCCTCCCAAGTCCCAGCTGATCAGGAGGAAATGGGGATTTTGCAGTATCCTTTCCCTGGAGTGGGGTGGAAATGGAGATTTTACAGTATCCTTCCCCTGCCATGCCCACCAAGCACGCCCACCAAGCCATGTCACGCCCACCAAGCCACACCCACAGAACCAGTAGTAAAAAAAATTTGAAACTCACCACTGTAGCAGATGCCCAGATGGAAGATTTCTTGGGACAATTTTGACAGGCTATCATAATAATGAAAACATGGCCCCAGACAGACAATCTGGTTACCATATGATCATGTTATTATAGTCACCCAAAGTCACCTTGTAGAGGAGATGGGTGGTATAAGAAGTTAATTTAAAATTTTAATATATGAAGTGAAATGAAAATTTAATAAATGAAATAAAATAAAAACATTTCCTATTGCCATTTTCTCAGATACCATACTTGGAAGGTTTTTTTCCGCCTCTGATAGATTCTGTGATAAACCTCAAAAACCCTTAGAAATAGTTCATTTCTCTACTTTTATTACCCAAAATTTGGGTTTGTATGTGGCATGGATGCATAACACGGGTTGCTTGCCTTTGCCTGAGCATGCTGTGTAAACCCAGCCTGTCAATCAGGGTTTATGGCTGAATAGCTGACACTGTGGCTTAGCCAACAAAGCATGTTAGTGAGATTGAGGCTCAGTCAGGGGTGGGTTCTACTTACCTTTACTACTGGTTTGCAATGGGACTTCCTGTGCACATGCTTTGCTTATGTGCAGAAGCTTCCTGACGATGTCCAGGTTGGTGGGCGGAGCCTCCCACCAGTTTTACTACCGGTTCTTGCGAACTGATCTGAACTAGGGGCAACAGTGTGTGTCCTGCATCAAATCAATTTGGCCAGGAGGTCCAGGGTCCACTATCATGGCCCAGTGCTGCCCACAACTGGTGTGAGAGCCCAGATGTCAGAGGCAGGGATGCTGAGGCACAAGGACTTCTGCCCACCTCTTTTGTATAATTGGCTTTCCCACATGACTCAGGCGTTTTGCTCTCAAACCAAAGAGACAAAATGATGTGGGGGCTTCAGGAACACAGAAAACCATCAAGGGTGGCCCTGGTTAACACACCTTGTTGCAGTCAGAAGATGGAAAATGGCAGTAAACAACACAATATTATGCCCCTTGCACAGCTGCAGCTGGTTCCAATAGAATAGAATAGAATAGAATAGAATAGAATAGAATAGAATAGAATAGAATAGAATAGAATAGAATAGAATAGAATAGAATAGAATAACAGAGTTGGAAGGGACCTTGGAGATCTTCTAGTCCAGCCCCCTGTTCAAGCAGGAGAACCTATAAACCTATACTAATTCAGATAAGCGCCTGTCTAGTTTCTTCTTAAAAACCTCCAGTGATGGAGCACCCATGATTTCTGGAGGCAAGCTGTTCCACTGGCTAATTGTCCTCCCTGTTAAGAAGTTTCTCCTTAATTCCAAGTTGCTTTTCTCTTTGGTTAGTTTCCAACCATTGTTTCTTGTCCTGCTCTCCGGTGATTTGGAGAATACTTTGACCCCCTCTTCTTTGTGGCAGCCCCTCAAATACTGGAAAACTGCTATCATGCCTTCCCTGATTTTTCTTCTGAGTTTTTTAAGATTTTAAGCGTTCCTTATAAATGAAGCTTGCAAAGTTTCCAGAGTATGTTTAACATTAATTGTAATGCTAGTAGTTAATATATCGAGTTATTTGATTGTGAGACACTATAAAAAAGTCATTGAAATTATATTTCTGGGTGTGTTGGTGTGTCTAATGCAGATTATGATTGTGTGCATATATTCTTCGGCCTGAATTCCATTGTGTAAGTGGATCTTTATTTGGGGTGAAGGAGGATTGGGTCACTCTGCGTTGTGTGTACCCACATTGCAGCTGTGGTGAAATCCATGCATATCCCCAAGACATGAGACACTCAGTGGATAATCTTAAATAGCACAGAAGAGACAATTTCACAAGCTTTTTCAAACAGCCACTACAAGAAGACAGGGTAGAATTTGCCATGTGAAGAAACATAATCTTCCTCTTAGGAGGCAGAAAGCTTTCCTCAGAGAACGAAGTGAGGCTCATTGGCTTCTTTAAAACAATAATGTGGTCAAGATGATGATGGTTTCCAAATTGTGGGGAGCCATGAAACAGGGTCAGGAAGTGCCTGGAGGGGTGCCTGTGAGCAGAGGAAGGAGAATGACTCACTCCCCTGGAGGGTAGCAACAGCAGTCTAGACCACCACCAAGCCAGCCAAGGAAGCCAAGAAGCCCCCTTTTCCTGCCAGGACCATCTTCCCACCCTTCCCCCCATCCTGCCGTTGAGGTTTTGTTTACGCCATATCCTACCACGGAGTCCTCAAACCAAGAATCCTGGATGACTGGAGGTCACTAAACAGGGCAGGCAGATTCTTGGGGAAATCTGGGCCTTCAGATTCACTGTGGTTAAAAAAAAAAGCTATCAGAAGATTCTGATAGACAGCAAGATAGCTTATGGAAGACTGCAAGTTCCTCTCCTTCGTTCATATTTTTTCTATTCCAAAGAAAGCCACAAATGCTATGAGAAAGTTGAGAAAATCGTAAGGCTGCAGGTGTAGATGGTATAACTGGAGAAAGATTGCACCGTGGGCGTGGTTTAATTGTGGGTAGCTGTGTGACTTATTTAATGTATTGAAGGCTGCCTCTGTGCCTCATCCAACAAGAATGACCCACTTCAGGGGCCGCTGCCATGGCCGGGGGCTTCAGCTGATTGGTGAGTCAGTCTCCCAAGCGCCGGGTTCCACTTTTGCCAGGGAAGGGCCAGTGAGCAGAGGGGAGCCTCAGGGACTCCTGCCAGTGGTGGCCTCCCTGCAAGCAACCTGCAAAAGGTAGCAATGAAATCAGCCACCTCCCAAGAACCCCCAAAGCAATACCAAGAGCAGGAACAATAAAATGGTATCCACTTCCAAGTAGTGATTATTGAAAAGAATCCTCTTTAGGATTTAGAAAGTAATTAAACATGAAAGGCTGTTCATATCAGCAGTGCCTGCAATCATCTCCTATCAGCAGAGAAATAGCTAGATCTCCTTCAGGAGAAACATCTCAGCTTTATCTTATCAACTCATTCTGTGAAAGCAAAGAAGAGGAGAGGAAGCTCAGCCCCCAATTTCATTCAGCTTTCTGGTCCCTAAAAGTGCTTGACCCGGAGTCTGTTTGGGGTGGGTTGAGAGATTAATAATGGCATCTAAATAAATAAATCCACAAAATATCTCAAAAACAAGCTCAGTTTTGAACAGCAGATTAAACCCTGATGATAAACAAAATAGCATCGTTTAATCTTTGTAATATGACAAAGAAAAAAAGCCAACTCATCGGTGTAAAGTTAATACACACAGTATTTTTCAAACCAAGATTTACAATCAGGTGCAGCAAATTCTTTCCATTGAACTAAAATAAAACCTTTTGGCCCTGCGCCAGATACTATAAATCCAATTTCTTTGCTGTTTATAAATTCCAGACTTTTAATACATACTTCAACACAATATGTAAAGCTTATTTTTCTTCCCAAGGCACTAATATTCAACCAAAACAGGACAATCTCAAAACATTTCTGTGGGGGATCCTTCATCATCCAACAAATGCTTTCTCCATGTCACCTGGAATATTCCAGGACCACAGAAAAGATTCGGATGTGATTAAGATCATGAGGTGCCTATTTCAAGTTCTTCAAACTCTAACCTGATGAGTTATTAAAAGACAGCAGGCCAACTCTTTACTCTAATGTCCCTACAATTCACCACTTAACTGCTTCAGGAGTTCTTCTTCTACAACTTGTGAAAAATGAAAGATTGATTTGGAGTCATCCAAATACCTACCCATTTTTCTACATAGAACATAGAATAATAGAGTTGGAAGGAACCTTGGAGGTCTTCTAGTCCAACCCTCTGCTTGAGCTACCATTTCAGACAAATGGCTGCCCAGCATCCATAACTTCTGGAGGCAAACTGTTCCATTGGCATATTGTTTTCACCATTAGGAAATTTCTCCTTAGTCATAGGTTGATTCTCTCCTTGGTGAGTTTCCATCCATTGTTTCTTGTCCTGTCTTCTGATGCTTTGGAAAATAATTTGACCCCCTCATCTTTGTAGGAGCCCCTCAAATATTGGAACACTGCTATCATGTCTCCCCTAGTCCTTCTTTTCACTAAACTATCCAACACATAGACAACACATGGCTAGTGTGTTCTGCCCAAATTGTATGGTTGCCAGCGGTCAAATGTTTTATTAAGTCCATTCTAATGATGAGTAACTGAACAGATGCCACGGACAGGTCTCAACTGATTTTTTGATACAAAGCAAGTGACAGACTTCTGGGGATAAACATCATCCCTCTCTCGGCTCCGTCTGTCATCCAGACCGTGTCCACCTCTCACATACACCAATCTTCTTCTGAGTGGCAAATTCTGCTCTTCAGCAGCTTCCAATTTCCAGGGCACTGAGCCTTGAAAGACTATTCACTCTACCATCATCCATATTTTCATCCATATTATTGGTGTAATATTGCTTATGGACACCACTGATGTTCCCAGGGTTTTACAAGGTTAAAGGAAACAGATCCCTTATGAAAGATACTCATTGGTGTAAGGTAATGAGATTGACAAGGGGGAAAAAGCAAGGAAAGATAAGGAGCAGAGGAGGTCACAGAAAATTAGAAAACTGTGCTATGAATCTGTAGAGATTCTCAGACATTGAGGTCATGGTTGTCCCAAAGGTTCTTTTTCAGGAGGCAACTGGACTTCCTTGTTTTTTCTTTTGAAGATGATTCACTTCTCATCCAAGAAGCTTCTTCAGCTCTGACAGGATTGTGGGGAATGGAAGGATTTATATTCCTTGCAGACAGCTGGTCATTTGCATCCTTTTGGAAGGTCATTGAAGCACTTGGATGTTTATCTGTGTCCTGAAGGTCACCTGAGTGGTGCTCCTGGTTCCTGTAGTCTGCAATTTTCCCTCTGGAAATCCATTCCTATTCCCACACCATTCAAAGGATGTTCATCCCAAATTGTACAGCTACAAGTCTATAGAGATTCTCAGTCATCCAGGTCATGGTTGTCCCAAAGGTGCTTTTTCAGGAGGCAACTGGACGTTCTTGTGTTTTTCGGTTGAGGACTGTGCTATGAATCAGAGTGAATGCAGGGGAGGCTTTCATGAACTTGGAGCCTTGATTGCCATCAGTTCTAATATGTGACAAGGATGAGGTAACTCGGTCACTCTGAGGAGCTGTTCTTTAATACTAGAGAAAAAGCTGTTCTTTAAGAAATGTTCTTTCTTTCTTTCTTTCTTTCTTTCTTTCTTTCTTTCTTTCTTTCTTTCTTTCTTTCTTTCTTTCTTTCGACTTATATGCCGCCCTTTCTCCAAGAGGACTCAGGGTGGCTCACAACAATAAAACAGAAAAATAAAACAAAAACTCCAGGTTAAAAGTTACACATAAAATCCCTAAAATCAATTAAAATCCATTTTAAAACCCCCATCAGTCCAGGCTGGCCAGGCGAAATAGCCATGTTTTTAGTTCGCGGCAGAAAGAGCGAAGATTGGGAGCCATCCGGAGCTCCAGGGGGAGCTGATTCCAGAGGGTAGGTGCGCCCATAGAGAAGGCCTGCTCCCTAGGGGTCACCAGCCGACACTGTCTGGCCAACGGCACCCCGAGTAGGCCCTCTCTGAGAGAATGCACCGGGTGATGGGGAGCTGTTGCTGGCCGCAGAAGGTCCGCCAAATACCCCGGTCCTAAACCATGTAGAGCTTTATAGGTAATCACCAGCACCTTGAATCTCACATGGAGGGCAACCGGCAACCAATGCAGGTCACGCAGGAGGGGTGTAACATGAGAGCATCGGGACACTCCCATCACTACCCGCGCGGCCGCATTCTGCACAAGCTGAAACCTCCGAGTGGTCTTCATGGGCAGCCCCATGTAGAGAGCGTTGCAGTAGTCAATCCAGGAGATGACCAGTGCATGAGTGACCATGCGTAGGGCATCTCAGTCCAGGTAGGGGCGCAACTGGTGCACCAATGAATCTGGGCAAATGCCCCCCTGGTCACAGTCATAACATGATCTTCCAGAGACAACTGTGAATCCAGGAGGACGCCTAAGTTGCACGCCCTATCAACAGGAGGCAACACCTCACCCCCTATAACCAGCAGTGGAGCATCCCCATGGAACCGAGATGCCGGTACCCACAGCCACTCCGTCTTGGCAGGATTGAGCCGAAGCCTGTTCCTCCCCATCCAGAGACGTACCGCTTCCAGGCACCGGGACATCACGTTGAGGGCATCGCTGGGCTGATTCGGGGTGGATAGAAAAAGTTGGGTATCATCAGCATACTGATAATACCTCACCCCAAAACCACGGATGATCTCCCCCAGTGGCTTCATATAGATGTTGAACAAAAGGGAGAGAGGACCGACCGCTGGGGCAACCCACACGTAAGGGGCCTCGGGGCCGACCTCTGTCCCCCTGCCAACGCCACTTGCAAATGACCCATGAGGTAGGATGAGAACCACCGTAAAACAGTGCCCCCCACCCCTAACCCCTTGAGGCGTCGCAGTAGGATACTATGGTCGATGGTATCAAAAGCTGCTGAGAGATCTAACAGGACCAGGACAGAGAAATGTCCCTGTCCCGAGCCCTCCAGAGATTGTCAACCGGCGCGACCAATGCCATCTCCGTGCTGGCACGGGTCCAGGTATACTGCTTCCTCCAGGGCCAACAGGAGCTGATGTGCCACCACACTCTCAACAACCTTTGCAATAAAGCCAAGGTTGGAGACAGGACGAAAGTTGTTCAAGATAGCTGGATTCAAGGCAGGTTTCTTGAGGAGGGGTCTCTCAAGGTGGCAGGGAAGCTCCCCTCACCCAAGGAAGCAGTAATCACTGCCTGGATCCAGTCACGTGTAACTTCCCAAGCCGAATAAACAAGCCAGGAGGGACACGGGTCCAACAAACACATGGTGGTACTCAGCTTCCCCATGATCCTGTCCACATCCTTGGGAGTAACAGGATTGAACTCGTCCCAGATAACCAGACCCATCGTCACCCCCTCAACTGACCCTGCCCAGTCAGAGTCCAGCCTGTCCCGAATCTGAGCGATCTTGTCCAGCAGATGTTGGCTATATTCCTCAGCCCTCCCCCACATAGGGTTATCCCCTGCTCCCTGATTCAAAAGGGAGCGGGACACCCTAAACAGGGCAGCCGGGCGATTATCTGCGGACGCGATGAGGACAGAGAAGTAAAGACGCTTCGCTGCCTCCATCTCCACTAGATAAGATCACGTAAAGGATCTTAACTGTGCTCAGTCAAACTCAGAACAGCTGGATCTCCAACAGCTCTCTAGGCCTCTCCTCTGCCGCTTCATCTCCCGGAGCTCCTCAGTAAACCAAGCGGCCAACCAGGATCTGCGTCGGGTCAGAGGCTGCAAAGTCACGACCCGGTCGAGAGCCCTGGCGGCCGCCTTTTCCCAGGCATCCACCAGAGTCTTGACCGGAGCATGGGAAAGAGCCTAGGGAAGCTGAAGCTTATGTAGGATTCACATGTGTATCCACCAAACTCAGTGTGTATTTTGGGGGACGAGTATTAAAGCCAACTGATTATTTCCTATTCATCCCTCAATCCTAGGCCTGAGAGAACAGGCCAGCAGTGGCTCCATTCTCTGCCCCCTCCTTTCAAGCAGAGGAAGAGCAGTTACGGGGGCAAGGAAGGTGTTGAGTCTGAGAACAATTCCTGACAAGTATATTGCTCAGATTCTTGGAAACAGCTTCCATCTACAGCTCAAGTGACCACAGATGAGAACCCAATGCATAACAGAATTCGGGATTGGGAGGGACCTTGGAAATTAATAGAGTAGAGTAGAGTAGAGTAGGGTAGGGTAGGGTAGGGTAGGGTAGGGTAGAACAGAACAGAACAGAACAGAACAGAACAGAACAGAACAGAACAGAACAGACCTTGGAGATCTTCTAGTCCAGCGGTTCTCAACCTGGGGATCGCGACCCCTTTGGGGGTCGAACGGCCATTTCACAGGGGTCGCCAAAGCCCTATCTCGCCCCCCCCACGCCTTCACTCACCCTCACTCTCTGCCTCTGTTGGATTGCCCGGTCGCCGTTCACTTACCCCGCCCACTCCCAATCTATTGCTGCCTCCTGAGTCCCAACTGATGGCTAGAGGGAAAAAAAACTTTAAATTCTTGCTGCAGGGCTTCAAAGAGCTAGCTGCAAAGAGGTAAATTCCTGGAGCAAGTTTTTTTTCCCCTAGCTATGCTGAAAAAGCGAAATTGAAAGTAAGCAGGCTGCAATGTGACAAAATGAGGCAGAGAGATTTCTTTTTCTTTTTCCTCACCAAAAAAGGTAGGTGCAAAACAGCAAACAATGGGAAATTTAGGGCAAAAGAGGAGAGTTCAAGATTTTAAAACACAAAAGAAAAAAAGCTCTATTTAACTAGGGAATTGTAATAATTGAGATACTATTAATTGTATATTGTGTTGAAAGCAGAAATGGTTAAGTTGTGGTTTGGAGGAATATATGGGGGAAATTATTTGGTTTATTATTATTGGTAAATATAATTAATTGATTTGTAAGAAATTGGATTGTATGGAAATAATTGGAATATTCATGTTCATATTGATTAATATACAAAAAAGATAGTTTTATAACTAATTGATTTATATTAAAATGTTGAATTTGTATTAAACAACTGTATTACATAATTAACCAATGTGAGGATGGATATAAAAATAGATGACAATGGGAAGGGGTATAATATAGAATAGAAGGGAAAAATTGAATTTGATTAAGATTAGAGATGAGGATGAAGGGTAATATTGGTTTTTTTAAAAAAATAGATGAGGAATAAATATGGTAAAAAGGAAATATAGAAATTGTAAATTTAATTGAAATGACTAAATACTGTGTTGGAAGAAATATCCTTCTGGGTTCTGCTCCAAGTGGGAAAAAAGACACTGGAAACATGGAGACTGCTTGGAAAGATGGTTTAATGGTGGACAGGATCACATGGCTTGATGGGGCCCATTGTGTTAGTTTCTGTTGCTATTGTGTTGCAAATGTCCTTTGACAAAGGATTGACTTTCTGCCTCTGGCCCATTAACAAAGGGTGAGGGGCAGGAAAGTGGGAGCTGCTTTGTCTGTAAAATATGCTTCTCCATTTCTCATCCAGATAGGGAAATATAATATTCTGCCTTTTTAATATTTCCCAAAATATTTCATTCTTCTAGGAAAGGGGTGGGTGCTAACCTCCTACAACTGTTTAAATCTGTGAACCGGCCAAATACTCTGTTCAAAGAAAATATGTTGTATGTTTTTATGTATGTTTCTAATTATTGCTATTTATTGCTATTTGTTCTCTTTTATTCTTTAAAGTTTAACAATTCATTCTTTATCTTAATATCTTAATATTTGTTTGGGGTTGGCTTTCTTCCCTTTCATCTTTTTTATTGTACAGCAATCTTTCTCCTCAAACCTACCACCTCTCTTTTCTTTCCTTCTTACTTTCTCTTCCCCCCTCTTCTTCTCCTCCCTACTTCCTCTTCCTTTCTCCTTCTCCTCCTCTCTTCCTCCCTCTCTTACCTTCACTCCTCCTCTAATTTCTCTTCCCTTCCTTCATCCCTTTCTATTGCTTTATCCTTTTATGCATATGGACTACTCAGAGGGTTGAAAAAGTTATTTTTGACTGGTCCTCGCACTTTTGACCAGTCCTCGAACTTACGACTGTCCTCACATTTTACGTATTTGCGCTATCTTCACTATGGTGAAGAGAAGCAGTTGTGAAATGAGTGACACGGTTGTTAAGAATGGTACAATGGGCATAAATGATGACCAGTCATAACTGCGAAGACCGGTCAAAAGTGCGAGGACCTGTCAGAAATCACATTTTTCAGCCCTCTGGGTAGTCCTTTTGTGCACAGGGACTACTCAGAGGGCTGAAAAAGTTATTTTTGACTGGTCCTCACACTTTTGACCAGTCCTCGAATTTACGACTGTCCTCACATATTACGTTTTTTGCCCTATCTTATACCATGTTGAAGAGAAGCAGTTGTGAAATGAGTGACATGGTTGTTAAGAATGCTGCCCAGGCATAAATGTGAGGATGGTCATAAGTGTGAGGACCAGTCAAAAGTGCGAGGACCTGTCAGAAATGACTTTTTTCAGCCCTCTGAGTAGTTCCTATACACATAGCCATGGCCACCCGGTCACATGACCAGCTAGCCACGCCCATCCAGTCACATGACCTCCAAGCCACATCCACAAAATAAGCCACGCCCACAGAACCGGTAGTAAAAAAATTTAGAACCCACCCTTGGTTGGGGGTCACCACAACATGAGGAACTGTATTAAAGGGTCGCGGCATTAGGAAGGTTGAGAACCACTGTTCTAGTCCAACCCCCTGCTTAGGCAGGAAACCTTACACCACTTCAGACAAATGGTTATCCAATCTCTTCTTAAAAACTTCCAGTGTTATTGGAGCCTTCACAACTTCTGGAGACAAGTTGTTCCACTGATTAATTGTTCTCACTGTCAGGAAATTTTTCCTTAGTTCTAGGTTGCTTCTCTTCTTGATTAGTTTCCACCCATTGCTTTTTCTCCTGCCTTCGGGAGCTTTGGAGAATAGCTTGACTCCCTCTTTTTCTTTGTGGCAGCCCCTGAAATCATCCAGTTGAAGCCATGTGCTGCAAGAGAACTATCCAGACTACTTATGTCTGAGTAATTAGTCTGTACTTTCCTGGATCGATATTTTTATCTTTTTTTTTTTTTAAAAGATTGGAACGTCTAGTAGTTCCTCTATGCTCTGGG
This sequence comes from Arizona elegans, assembly GCA_022577455.1. Taxonomy (NCBI): domain Eukaryota; kingdom Metazoa; phylum Chordata; class Lepidosauria; order Squamata; family Colubridae; genus Arizona; species Arizona elegans. The sequence goes on from JAKOOJ010000015.1 coordinate 18,397,483, forward strand.
AACTTTGAAAGATTTCATTGTAGCTCCGAGATCATATCTGCCGGCAACTTCAGTATCCTGGGATGGAAACCATCAAACATGAAGTGGTTCAGAGCAGGTAGGTGTTCTTTAACCAATTCCTTACGTATTTTTACCTGCATTTCTCTTCTCAAAGTGCTGTTTTTGACAGGTTGGGCTATTTTTATCTTTTGCGTTAAAAAAAAAAGTTGCAGAAAAGGAATTAAGCAATTTTGCTATCTCCCTGTTGCTCGTCACACCTCCTTGCCATCATCTCCCACTAGTGGATCAACCATTTCATTGATTTTCCTCTTGCTTCTTGCATATCAAAGGGATTTTTTTTTTTTGTTATTTTTGGCATAGACACTTCTTAGCTCATTCTTAACCTTCCTAAACCCATCCTTGCAGATTTATGCTATTTGCTGGAATTTTGCTCTAGTTACAAGCTCCTCTTTCCATTTTTTTTAGACTTGCCCTGGTCAAAGTGCTCTTTTGCAACCACGCTGGTCTTATCAGATGTTTCTTGATTTTCTTTCTCTGTGGTATTGTTTTTGTATCTTTATTATTTTGTTTTTCAGAGTTTCCCAAATAGATTTCCTGTTGACATTTCCATCTATGGAATCCTTCCTATTCTTTCTCTTAGTTTATATTCTCTTAAAATCCAGAAGACCAGAATTTAGTCTGATTTCTAATTAATTTAAAGTTATAATTCCATGACCATCTGGCCCCGTAATTTATTTTTATTTTATTCATTTATTACATTTGTCAACTGTGGGCAGCTTACAACATTAAAATGAAAACATAAATATATGAATAAATACATAAAGTCACATTAAAATTACAAGTTATAAATTAATCCATTGTTAACTTTCCAAAATCCAAATTCGAAGCGCTCTTTTCAGTTTCATCCCAAAAGTAATAATTTCCCCAAGCTTTAAGATCTTTCTTAAAAGCTATTTCTCAAGGAGAAGGCAATTCACTCAGTGATTGCAGTAACACTTGCTGATCTGAAGAGTCCTAATATTTCTGAAACAATAAAAAAATCAAAACCCAAAGTGCATAAGAAATTAGGCTTGGTTGAACTGTATGTCCTTAAATAGCAATAGTAATAGCACTTAGACTAATACAGTACTTCACAGTGCTTTACACCTCTCTCTAAGTGGTTTACAGAGTCAGCATATTGCCCTCAACAATCCAGCTCCTTATTTTCCTGACCTTGCAAGGATGGAAGTTTGAGTCAAGCTAGGGCCAGTGAGAATCGAACTGCTGACAGTTAGCAGAATTAGCCTGCAATACTACATTCTAACCACTGCGCCACGAGGGCTCTTAAAAGGCTGTGTTGATCACTGTGAGAAAACATAGTTCCTCCCTTGATCCCTCTCAAGTAGATGGTGAAACTTAGATCCCTGCAGTCTACACACAGGGAGCAGCTGAATGGAGGACACGTGTTATCTCAAAGATCTTTCCTTACTCTGGAGAGAATTTTGGCAGTCCAGATCCTGCGTTCAGCTACCAACTCAGTCACAATGCCATTCTGCTATGCAAGCAACATCTAACTCACCTGGGCTCTCAATCAGAAGTTCAGGACATTAGATTTCTTATGAAGATACAGATAGTTCTTGTTTTTATTTTTTCCTCTCCTCCTAAGATTTTTTTTTAATCTTAATCAATGTAACATTTGTACATTCTTACTTTGGTATCCCTGATGAATTGCTATTTTTCTTTTTTGTTAGAATTTAATAATTACTAGAATTTACTAAATATGATCGGCCTTTCTCATGTACTACTCCCGTGCTCTCTGCTTTTGCTTTTCATGTTTTTTTTTCTTATTACATTTTTCTCTGTTCAGTTGCATCCTAACCATGTCAGCTTTTTAAAATCTTCTTTCTCTCTTCTAAAGTATTAGCCACTCCTCCCAGCTTTGTATTATCTGTACACTTGATAAGTACCCCCTCGGCCCTCACACAAGTCACAGATAAGATGTTGAACAGCATGAGAACTGCCAAAGACAGATTCTGGGATGCTCCACTCAATACTCTCTTTCAAGTTGAAGAGGGACTGCTAACCAGCATTCTTTGGGTGGGTCACTCAGCCAACCACCAGTCCATCTAACTAATAATAGCATCATGTAAACCACCTTTAACCATTGTATTAAAGTAAACATCATGTGATGCTCAGGTGTATTATGTCTACGATCTTCTTCTGAATCAAATAAGCTAGAACCACTTTATCTCCAAAGGAGATAAGATCTGTTTAGCAGAAATGGTGACAAACTTCTGCCGGCTCCTGTTAATTATAGCATGCTTATCTAAACACTCTTGAGCATGTTGTTTGATCATCTGTTCATGAAGCTTGCCCAGTATAGGCATCAAGCAGATGGGTGTGTAATTTTACAAGTCCTCCGACTCTTCTTTTTCAAAGAAGGGGGTTGCCGTCTTCCAGCTTCCTGGGTCCTGCCTGGGCCTCTAAGAGTTCACTAAGTTTACTAAGGATTCTTTCACAATCTCCTCTGCTTGTAGGCACCCTGGGATGAAGGTGAATCCTTGTGGTCCTGAATTTGTTTGAATTTGTTTAAAGTAGCTACTGAGCTTCTCTGTCCTAAACTGTAGTTTCTTCCTTCCTAGAGCAGCATATTGATTAGCCAGGAGGAGTTGCAAAGGAGGAGTTGGACAGTTCAGTCTTCCCATCATCACTTGTCGTCATGTTACTTCTTCCTCTTTGTAATCCTCTTTGGCTTGCTTTTAACTTTGACCAGCGGAAGTGGCGTGCGTGTGCCCATGACCAAACTGGATTCGGGATTTGAAAACCACTACTGACTTTGACCTAAACCCAAAATCCCTTTTTTTAATCTCTTATGGCTTATTTGGAGCCATTTGGACACAGTTCTGACACAGTACCCATACTTTCTGGAGACTACTGCACGTTCTTATTTTATTATATACTCCACTTTTCATATGTCTCTGTTCCTCTGTTGCATTTTAGAGACCTCTGCATGTTTAGATTTCTCCCGTTTTTCCTTTTTGTAGAACTAGTTTGCAATTGAATCTTTAATATTTCACTTGATAGGAATTCCAATCCTTCCCAGGTATTTTCGCTTGCAGGATATCAAGCCATTGCATCAAACTTCCCTTACCTTGGAGTGAATAAAAAAAACCCACTCTTCTCATCATACAGTTTTGACTCTTCTCGATCCCTCCTGTCTTGGATATCATGAATTCAAGGAAAACAGAATCACGCTCCTCCAGAATGCCACCCCCCCTTCACTTCTTTACTCAGTTCCTACCTGTTGGTGAGGAATAGTTCCTTCTTTCGCCTTCTGATAAATAAAGTTGCCAGTGAGAGAAGAAAGAATTTGATGGGATTCTGATATTTTTCAAAATAATTGAAACACGCCCCCCCTCCCGTTATAAATACCACATGGCTATCAGAAAGGTTCTGACACAGAAAGGTTTCCAAAAGATTTTATATATATATATATATATATATATATTATTAAATTTCTATACCGCCCTTCTCCCGGACTCAGGGCAGTGAACAGCCACAAGATAAAACACATAAATACAAAAATTTGAAATAGATTAAAAATGAATTAAATAGTTTGGCTGAATTTAAAATACCCCATAATTTAAAAACAAATTAAAATTTACATTTAAAAAGGGGAGAAGATTTAGGCCAGGCCAGCTTGATGAAATAAAAAAGTTTTAAGCGCGCGACGGAAGGTGCGCAGATCCGGAATCCTCCGTATCTCTGGGGGGAGCTCGTTCCAGATTGTAGGTATCCCCACAGAGAAGGCTCTGATGAGAATAGTTGTAGATCAGGGTTGAACTGTGCCATCCTTGCTGCTCTCTAAACTTGGTTGTCTTCCTGCAGACATTTCACGACCCAATTAAGTAACATCATCAGTGCAATCGCAAGCTCAGAGACCACCAAGGCCTCATCTTCATATATTCTCTCTCCCTTTGGAGGCAGGAGGACCAAGAATACACACAACTTGCCAATCACAATGACTTCCATTGCTGTCATAGGATTCTAGAATCATAGGGCTGGAATGAACCTTGGAGGTCTTCTAGTTCAATCCCCTTCCCAAAGCAGGAGTCCTTATACCATCCTGGACAAATGGATGTCCAATCTTTTCTTGGAAACTCCAGTGATGGAAGACCCACAATTCTAGAAGGTAAGCTGTTCCACTGATTAAGTGTTCCTATTGTCAGAAAATTCCTCCTTATTTCCAGGTTGAATCTCCCTCTGATAAGCTTTGACTGTCAGGGTGGCAATTAATCCCATTCTGCTTTTGGGTAATTGTACCTTGATTAGAGAATGGATCGTGACCTTTCCTTGAAGTATACTTTAAGAAAATAAAACCGAGATATATTCTAATAAACACATTTTATTATAAAGAAGTAAAAATCTCTTACTAGCTAATTAATTACATCTTGGCAGCGTTCCTGCCAGACCTCTCTTGGCCGGAGAACAAAGAAAGATAGAAGAAAATGAAAGAATGTGGACATGCACAGTTAGCTTACTGATAAGAACTTGGCAAGCTACGGTAAATCTGAAAGTTCAAAAATAAGAGCTCATCTGGTAAATACAAAAACGCAGTGACATTGACTGGTTGCTTGTCCTTAGTTGCTATGGAGAATAAATCGATGCCCTCTTCCCTGTGACAACCCTTCAACTATTGGAAGAGATGTATCATGTCTCCTCCGAGCCTCCTCTCCATTAGGTTAAACATACCTAGTGTCAGCGTTCCAAGGAATGCACCCATAGAAAGCAGAACTCCAAGGCAGGTAGATTCCTCAAAGAACAATCTATTGGCACAATTGGTGAAAACCGACTCTGAAATTTCCTGCGGTTTTCACCTAATTAAAGAATGAAAGTTCCCCCTTCCCCCAAGTCATCAGTCACATTGTCCAATAGAGGTGCTGTCTGGTTGCTTGGTTACTCCATTCCTCCTCTCTCTAGCACCTGTTGGAATGTCCTTTTTTAAAAAAAAAAAATTTGATTTATATGCTGCCCTTCTCCGGAGACTCAGGGCGGCTTACAATGCGTTAAGCAATAGCCTTCATTCGTTGGTATATTTTATACAAAGTCAGCTTATTGCCCCCACAAACTGGGTCCTCATTTTACCTACCTTAGAAAGGATGGAAGGCTGAGTCAACCTTGAGCCTGGCGAGATTCAAACCAGCAGAAATTGCAGGCAGCTGTGTTAATAACAGGGTGCACTAAACCACTGTACTATCAAGGCCCTTGGTTCCCATAGCAATTTTTTTTTTGTTTTGACTACAAATCCCAGCTATCTATTCCCCCACCCCCCCTCCTTGTCTCTTCTTCTGCCTTGTGGCAACCCTGAAGCCTCAAAGATGGCCTCAGCCAGATTCGCTTCAGGGTTGACACCTATTCTCTGTAACCATTCATCATATGGGTTAGACTCCAGACCTCATATCATCTTTGTTGCTCTTCTCTGCACACTTTCTAGGACCTCAACCTCTGTTTTTGTACTACGGTTGCCTGAACTGGATGCAGTATTCCAAATATAAACTCACCAGTGGAGCATAGAGCAGGACTACTACTTCCTGTGATCTTAAGGCTATTCATCTGTAGATACAGCCTAGAACTGCGTTGCCTTCCTTTTTTTGGCTGCTGCTGCACACTGCACTCTCCACTAGGACAGCTAGTAACTATGGCTATTTATACCTGTGCTTTTGGTTTTTCTAACCTAAGTGTAGAAACTTACTTTCCTCATCACTGAACTGCATTTTGTTGGATAGGGCCAAGTGTTCAAGTCCTTCAAGATCCTTCTGAACATACCAGCATGTGGTGATTTACCATCAGCATGTGGGCTGCTGCATTCCAGACTAGCTTCCAAGAAACCTTTAAAGACAAACCCAAGTAGAGGGTCTTGCTGTAATCTAACCAAGTGGTGATGAAGGTGTGAGTGCAGGAGGCAGGTTTCCTGTACAACAATTGGACCATCAGCCTTCTAGATACCTCTTTCACCGTTTGGTCAAGCGTGAGACATGACTCCAGAAGGAACCCCTAATCCCAGACTTGTCCTTCATGGGTACTGCTTGCCCATCCAGAAATATATGTAATAATGTTCTGCGGGTGAAAGTCCCAGCTCCTTTCCCCAGGCTCTGGGCTTGATTGAACTCTTTCTGTTTCTTTGGCATGAACTCTTTCTGTTTCTATTGTTGGCTGGATTCACCATCTTGTTACCATTATATGCTTTTTGAGATTGTATATTGTTTTGGTTTTATACTGTGAATTGCCTAGAGCTAAGGAGTTGGGTGCATCTAAATCAAAGAAGAAAAGGAAAGAAGGAAGGAAGGAAGGAAGGAAGGAAGGAAGGAAGGAAGGAAGGAAGGAAGAAAGGGGAGGGGAGGGGAGGGGAAAGGAGAAAGGAGAAAGGAGAAAGGAGAAAGGAGAAAGGAAAAAGTGGCTCAGAATGCTTCTGTGGTATAAAAGAGAAGGAAAATAGACCAGCATAGAACTAATAGCATTAATAAATGCTATTAGTTGAACTAAAATAGAAATAAAAAGTCATATTGAGAGAATAAAATGAAGTGAAAATGAAATTATTAAAGTAAAATTACAGAGTACAGGAGTTAATACGCAAGAGAATTCTATAAAATTACAGTTAATTTAACAATGAATAAACTAAATGCTATAAATAACTAGGAAAGGGCACAAGTAGTACCGGAATGTATAAAACACTTTGAGAATGTAACGCTATGCTAACTTACATTCAATCTAATACTTGCTGAAGCCATTCTAGGGTTTGTTGACTTCAAGACAATTACGGTCCAACCAATTATAACAAAGTAATATCAAAATAAAAATAAAATGATATGTGTGTAGCTAAAAGGAGGAGAGGAAAAAAAGGTAGGAAGAGAGGAAGAAGGAAAGGGGGGAAAGGAAAAGAAAATATATTGAGTTATAGAAACCGAGTTAAGGTTCAGCAATGTCTTACTTAGGAGTTGTTTACATTGAATCATAGTCTGACCCACTGCCTGAAAGATGTTTGGGACTGATCAAATCCCACCGTTGTGGCCTGCCGACGGCCAGCAGAGCTGCCAGCAGAGTCAGACAGTGGGGAGGTTGGGGAGGAATATGGGCCAGCCCTGAGGGCTGGGGAAAGCTCAGACGAGGGTTCTGCATTGGAGGCAGAGAGGGAGATAGGCAGCAGTGAGGTAGAGGAACAGCTGGAGCCCGTTCCCAGAGTGTGCATGCGCAGAGCTGCCAGAGGACAAGAACAACTCAGAAAGCAGGGTCGACTTGGGAGTAAAGCCACACCTTGGAGGTGATTGGCCCCTCCCATAGGAAACAAAGTCAACCTTCAGCCAGTCAGGATCGAACTTCTGGCAGTGGGCAGAATTAGCCTGCAATGCTGCATTTTAAGTACTGCGCTACCATGGCTTCTAAAAATTGTTTGGACAATTGAAGAGGTTGAAGGGGCATCCCAGGTTCCAGAATCAGACTACTTGGTTTTGAAAAGGTGACTAAGAGAAGCTCCTCTAGCCCAGGGCACTTTCATCATGTTCTTTTCCTGACAATATGAAAAGGACCATTTGGTTTTTCTCTCTACTACATGTCCGTTTTGAGACATAGCCCTCCAGTTCATTTTTTTTTTAAAGTAATATCAGGTTTTATGTCCTCCCTAGGGTTATCACTGCAGAAACAGAAGCTGTTGTTGTGGTCCGCCAGCAGCCTGCGGAGCTGGCAGCAGAGTCAGACAGCGATGAGGCTGAGGAAGAACATGGGCCAGTCCTGGAGGCTGAGGAGGGCCTGGATGAGGGCTCTGCATTGGAGGCAGAGATGGGGCCAGGGCCATCAGGGAGTGAGATGCGGACTTTGGAGCCTCCAGAGGCTGACAGTAGAGAGGCAGAGGAACAGGAGGAGCCTGTTCCTAGTGCACGCATGAGAAGAGCTGCCAGAAGGCAGGAGCAGCTAAAGCAGAGAGGACGACTTGGGAGTAGGGCCAAGAGATGATTGGCCCCCTCCCATAAGGCTTAAAAGACCAGCAACAGCTCTTGGCCTCTTTGCCAGAAAACAAGGTTGAGAGAATTGCTTCTTGTTTCACTGTATTCATTTCTTGTTGCTGTCTTCTGCTTCTGAACTTTTGCCAAGAAAAGCCTTTGGCAGTTTGCTTAATTATACCAAGGTTGGTGATAAACTGAGGAATGGTGTTTTGAAGAATTTGCTTTAATTTAGTTTGGACTACACTGAGAATGAGTTAATTCTCAGCTGTTCTAATAAAGTTGAACTGCTTGCATTTAATACTAACTACTTGGGCCTGGGTCACAACAGCTGCATCTAGAACACAATCAAGATTTCTTGCATTTGGAACAAAGCACTACAGGTAGTCCTCAATTTATGACCACAATTGAGCTTAAAATCTATGTTGCTAAGTGAAATATTGTTAAGTGAGTTTTGCCCCATTTTACAACCTTTCTTTCTTTGACACAGTTGTTAAGTGAATCATTGCAATGGTTAAGTTAGTAACAAGGTTGTTAAGTGAATCTGGCTTCTTTATAATTGACTTTGCTTATCAGAAGGTTGCAAAAAGTAATCACATGATCCCAGGACACTGCAACCATCATAAAAGTGAGTCAGTTGGCAAGCATCTGAATTTTGATCACATGACCATGAGGATGTTGCAATGGTCATAAGTGTGAAAAGCCATCATAAGTCACTTTTTTCAGTACCGTTGTAACTTTGAACAGTCACTAAATGAACTGCTGTATTGCAGCATAGTGTTGTGGCCTGTACGCGGCCTGTGCGGATTGTAGCTGATTCCGACAGCAAGGAGGCTGGTGCGGTACTGTGCCAGCTGCCTGTGCAGCTGGCACTCGAGTCAGACAATGAGGAGGCTGGAGAAGATGTGGTGCCTGAGGCGGGGATTCAGCCAGAGCCTTCAGAACCTCCAGAAGCTCCCGTAAGTGAAGAGGAAGAAGAGGAGGAGCCTCTTCTCAATGAACGGGTGCGCAGAGCTGCCAAAAGGCAGGAGTGGCTCCTCAGGAGGAGGTCTCCTCGAGAGTAAGGCTTGGGGCTAATTGGCCATTCCCTTAGCCTATTTAAGGAGGAATGCCGACTGAAGCAATTTGCAAGGAACAACTTAGTTCACATACCTTCGTGTCTTGTCTTGCTTATCTTATCAGCTTCCTGCAAACTGCTTCTGGGCATTCTGCCAACCATAATAAGCTTTCAGTTATTATTCTTTGAATTCTTGGCGGCTGTTAATGCAATTAATTAACAGCCGTTATTGTAAAAGACTGGTTTATTCAGTAAACTAAGGTTTGAATGGACTTTGTGTGTGCTGCATTCTTTGCAAGAATCAAAGGATTTGATGTGGTTCAAGATCATGTATGTATGTATGTATGTATGTATGTATGTATGTATGTATGTATTAGAATTTGTCAAACAAAAACAAGACTAAAAGAAAAATACAATGACTGGGACGATAGGCACATTAGTGCACTTATGCATGTCCCCTCTACTGATCACTTAAGCATGAAGTAAGGTCCACAGAAGTCAATATTAGTCTATGTCTACTGAATCTACCAAGCTGCTTGAAATCCCTGGCCATTTCCAAGGGAGCCTACATGCTTTGGGCACCTAAGCAAAATAGCTTCTACTTCCCTCATGCAGGCATTTTAGGAACCTTATTAGTTTTTACTATTATCAAGACAATTTTGCATTGTGGAGCCTCAGGAGCCGTGGAGAAGCCAAGATAATGGAGTTTGCACTCTCTTTGTTGAGAAGGAGAGGGTAGGAGGACCAGTTAAGACTCTCTCAGGGAAGCTCTGACTGGTATCAGATCAGATGCCCCACTAGCCTTGGAAGGTGGAGTTTTTAAAACGCCATCAGAAAGGAATTGGAGAAGGAAACCTGTGAAAAAGGGAGATGTTTAAACACATGCCTAAACCCTGGCTGGAAAAGGAATCACACAGTAACAGCTGCTTAAGTTGGGGTGTATATTTATTTATATTTATATACTTATTTTACATTATTTCTTTGGTTGCTTGATTTTAAACCTGAATCGAGCAAGAGGAAAGATTGCAAAAAAAAAAAAAAAAGTTGGATTCAAAACAAAGTCAAAGATTTACTAGCCTGAGTAAACCCATCAAACAAGGAGTAGCTGATTGGTGAAGGAATACTGACCAATATAACCCTGAGCTCTCCCTTGCCTCTACATAGGAGTAGAGCCAGTGGTGGCATTCAACTGGTTCTATCCAATTCGGACAACTGCAGGATGCCTCACCCACTCTTGTGGACGTCATGACGTCCCATTTTTCCATGTTTTCGAGGCTCTGAACATGCAGTAGGGAAGGTAAGTGAATACCACCCCTGAGGAGGACATCTACACACATACATTCACACGTATGTTAAGCTCACATCATAACTCGATAGCCTTATTTAGCATGCTTATTTAAAGTTCCATGGCTGGAAGTCAAAATGCAGAATAAAAATGCTCATTATGTACTTTTGCGTTAAATTGTGCCAAGCTATAAATTGGGCAGGAAACTGCTGGAAAAGAATGCAAAACAATTAAGAAAGTAGAATTGGCGCGATGTTCTGATTAAGCTTGGTGGAAATGGTTTCTTTCTGGTTTTTAAGTACAGGAAAAGAGGAAAAACTGAAATGCTGTAGAGTCCTGCCTCTCTCAATCTATTATACCCATTGCAGAGATCATCTCTAAGGATAAGAGGTTCAGGAATAAGATCACTCCTCTCTGTGTTAAAAAATTGAGAAATGGTATGGGGTGAAAATCTCTCTCTATCTCTCTTTTTGTGTCTCTCTCCCTCCCTTTCCCTCCCTCCCTCCCCCCACTCTCTCTGAAAAGGGATGTTATTCTACAGTATATGAAAAGCTGGGCAGGTAAAGCCCTGTTTCTGAAATTTGGGATGACAACATCATTGTTTCCAATCTGATGTAACAAATACTGATGCTTTCCTTGCTACTGGTAATTAAGAATGTGGGTTATGCCTTAGCTATTTTTGTACATGGGCCTTGCGTAAGGTGACCAGATTTTAACATTGGTAAAGAGGGACATTGTGGGCGTGGCTTATTTTGTGGGCGTGGCTAGCTGGTCATGTGACTGGGTGGGCGTGGCTAGCTGGTCATGTGACTGGGTGGGTGTGGCTAGCTGGTCATGTGACCGGGTGGCCATGGCTATGCGTATAGGGTAAGGTGAACAGATTTTAACATTGGTAAGAAGGACACCATTGTGGGCGTGACTTATTGTGTGGGCATGGCTTGGAGGCCATGTGACTGGGTGGGCATGGCTAGCTGGTCATGTGACTGGGTGGCCATGGCTATGTGTATAGGGACTACTCAGAGGGCTGAAAAGTCATTTCTGACAGGTCCTCACACTTTTGACTGGTCCTCACACTTATGACCATCCTCACATTTATGCCCGTGCAGTATTCTTAACAACCATGTCACTCATTTCACAACTGCTTCTCTTCACCATGATGACAAGATAGGGCAAAAATGTAAAATGTGAGGACAGTTGTAAGTTCGAGGACTGGTCAAAAGTGTGAGGACCAGTCAAAAATAACTTTTTCAGCCCTCTGAGTAGTCCATATGCACAAAAGGACTAACCAGAGGGCTGAAAAAAGTCATTTCTGACAGGTCCTCGCACTTTTGACTGGTCCTCACACTTATGACCATCCTCACATTTATGCCCGTGCAGTATTCTTAACAACCATGTCATTCATTTCACAACTGCTTCTCTTCACCATGATGACAAGATAGGGCAAAAATGTAAAATGTGAGGACAGTCATAAATTCGAGGACTGGTCAAAAGTGTGAGGACCAGTCAAAAATAACTTTTTCAGCCCTCTGAGTAGTCCATATGCATTAAAGGATACAGCAATAGAGAGGGATGAAGGAATGGAAATTAGAGTAGGAGTGAGGGTAAGAGAGGGAGGAAGAGAGGAGGAGAAGGAGAAAGGAAGAGGAAGTAGGGAGGAGAAAAAGAGGGTGGGGGGAAGAGAAAGTAAGAAGGAAAGAAAAGAGAGTGGTGGTAGGTTTGAGGAGAAAGATTGCTGTACAATAAAAAAGATGAAAGGGAAGAAAGCCAACCCCAAGCAAATATAAAGATATTAAGATTAAGAATGAATTGTTAAACTTTAAAGAATAAAAGAGAACAAATATGAATAAATAGCAATAATTAGAAACACACATACAAACATGCAATGTATTTTCTTTGAACAGAATATTTGGCTGGTTCACAAATTTAAACAGCGTTTAGTCATTTCAATTAAATTTACAATTTCTATATTTCCTTTTTGCCATATTTATTCCTCATCTATTTTTTAAAAAAAACAATATTACCCTTCATCCTCATCTCTAATCTTAATCAAATTCAATTTTTCCCTTCTATTCTATATTATACCCCTTCCCATTGTCATCTATTTTTATATCCATCCTCACATTGGTTAATTATGTAATTATGTAATACAGTTGTTTAGTACAAATTCAACATTTTAATATAAATCAATTAGTTATATAACTATCTTTTTTGTATATTAATCAATATGAACATGAATATTCCAATTATTTCCATGCAATCCAATTTCTTACAAATCAATTAATTATATTTACCAATAATAATAAACCAAATAATTTCCCCCATATATTCCTCCAAACCACAACTTAACCATTTCTGCTTTCAACACAATATACAATTATTAATAGTATCTCAATTATTACAATTCCCTAGTTAAATAGAGCTTTTTTTCTTTTGTGTTTTAAAATCTTGAACTCTCCTCTTTTGCCCAAAATTTCCCATTGTTTGCTGTTTTGTACCTACCTTTTTTGGTGAGGAAAAAGAAAAAGAAAAAGAAAGAAATCTCTCTCTGCCTCATTTTGTCATGTTGCAGGTTTAGTTTCGCTTTCGCCTTTGTTTTCAGTATAGCTGGGGGGGGGGGGGGAAATCTGCTCCAGGAACTTTTTGCAGCTTTTTGCAGCTAATTAACCTAGCGGAAGCTGTTAACAGGGGCTGTTTTTTCTATTTTTGCAGGCATGGGTCTGTTCATTTTTTTTAAACACTGATCAGCTGTAGGTCGGCCCTTTGAAGCCCCGCGGCAAGAGTTTAAAGAGTTTTTTTTCCCTCTAGCCATCAGCGGGGATTCAGGAGGCAGAATGAAAAATCGGGACTTTTTTAAAACGCCGCGAGACGCGGGACAAATTGCTCAAAAGCGGGACTGTCCCGCCAAAAGCGGGACGTCTGGTCACCTTAGCCTTGCGTGTTATGAAACCTTGCTTTTCACCGGTTTAGGAATTCAATCGAATTTGCCCACTGAATGAAAGCGAACATGTGGGAGTGGCTTCATTCTTTGGAGATGCTCCATCTCCCTGTCAAGAAATGTGTTGTGATCTTAATCAAAGAGAAAATGGCACAAGGAAGGGAGCTCTCAGTCAGCTTCACTGACCTGGCCATTTCATCATCTTCGGGGAAATCCCTGTTGCTTCTTCTTTCTCAGATAATGGGAGATACATAGAACGAGCCAATCGGACATAATCAGGCAACCTTGTAGCCTCCAAAGGAAGATGGGCAGGAGCAAGAGAGGAAAAGCGGGCTGGGAGAGCAAATTGTAGAATTATGAGGGTGGCCACCTGTCGTGTTTAAGAGAAGAACTTACTCTGAAGTGGTAGGAAACTATAATTCCCTCAGGAGCAGGAGGAACTTTGCTCTCCTGCCCACTAAGAGCCTTGGTAGTACAGTGGTTTAAAGCACCCTGTTATTAAGACCAGCTGCCTGCAATTACTGCAGGTTCGAATCTCGCCAGGCTCAAGGTTGACTCAGCCTTCCATCCTTTCTAAGGTAGGTAAATTGAGGACCCAGTTGTGGGGGCAATAAGCTGACTTTGTATAAATATACAAAAGGATGAAGGCTATTGCTTAGCGCATTGTAAGCTGCCCTGAGTCTCCGGAGAAGGGCGGCATATAAATCAAATTAAAAAAAAAAAACTCTCAAAGAAGAAAGGGATCAACTCAGCTCATGCCAACCATTAGCCCTCAGTTCCACTGAGTCTCCTGTCTCAGCAGGCTCAGCTGGATTGCCAGATAAGACTGAAGACTGAAAGGACAGAGAGTGCGGAGGAAGGGAGGGACAAGCAGATCTTGCCATGCCCTGCAACTCCCCAGCTAAGATCTCAGATCTATAGCCACCATCCTGATACACAATTAAGTCAAAGAAAGCATCTGGGCAAAGGCACCAATGTTGTCCAGTTTAGTAAGTCTAGGAGAGTTCTTCTGGGTGAGACCTATTCCCAGGAGCTACATTTTAAGGATTTTAAGAGTCAGATCGGTGTATTGTTTAAGGCACCAGGCTAGAAACCAGGAGATGATGAATTCTCATGCAGCCTTGGGCATGAAAGCTGGGTTGGTGACAGTGGTGAAATGTAAAATTTGTTACTACCGGTTCTGTGGGCGTGGCTTGGTGTGTGTGTGTGTGGGGGGGGGTAATATGACTGAGTGGGCGTGGCCAACTTTTTTTTTTAACTTTTAAAATCATTTTTTTCTACAACCTCTTCGGCCCGAAGAGGTTGTAGAAAAAATGCTTTTAAAAGCCTCTGATGATCCCAGCTGAGCCGCACAAACATCAGAGGCTTTTTTTTCCCTACTTTTAAAAGCATTTTTTTGCCCAAAGAGGTTGTAGACAAAATGCTTTTAAAAATTTTTTAAAAATGATTCCATGGCACAGCTGGGCATGGGTGGAGGACAGGGATTTTTGCTACCAGTTCTCCAAACCATCTGCCTCCATCGCTACCGGATTGGGGCAATCCGGTCCGAACTGGGAGCATTTCACCCCTGCTTGGTGACCTTGGCCCAGTCCTCCTCTCTCAACACAACTCATTTCACAGGGCTGTTTGGGGAAAACAAGAGAAAAAAATATTAGGTATATTTGCTGTCTTGATTAATTTATAAAAATAATAAAGGCAGGATAAAAAATTAAATCAGTCAAATGATAGGCATTGTGAAAAGATGCCTAAAATCGTTTTGTACTCTCACAGAGTTCTAGACTGCAGGAGTCTAGAAGGTGAACTATATGATGAGCAGTTGCAGGAACTGGGTACGTCTAGTCTAACGAAGAGAAGGACTACCGTTAACTTGATAGCTATCTTGTGCAGGGTGTTGGACTAGAGACTCTAACTCTTGTTTCCTTAGAAACAAAGAGAGGCACAAACAGAAGTTGGCACTCTACATTCTTGCCATCATCTGTAACAATTCACTCTTTTCTCCGTGCAACCTTCAGTTCCTGCAGCCTCTTTGCCTTTCCTTTTCTTTATGACATACCCCAAAAGCATGTCTGTTCTTTGAGGGAATTCTTGCAAGTCTCTGCTCCTTCTGCCCTTCAGCCTTTCTGTCACGATCCTTATAAGGCTGATATCCTCCTAATGGAAGAGAATTGGAACAAAATGGGGGCAGTTCTCCCTCTTCTGGGAATATTTGCAGAAAGGGAGCTAAAAGAGAGTGGGGTGAGGGAGGCCCTCCTCCTCCTAATCCTCTGGATCAGAGCAGGAGCAGAACTGGATCGATGCAAACCCAGGAGCCATGCAAAACGGAGAGCACCAGTGAGGGTTAAGCTCTGCCCTCCGTGGTCTGCAGTGTGGCAAGGCCGAGAGAGGAGACTTTGCATTCTACTCGACCCACCCAGGAATGCTGCAAAGAGAGTGGAATGCCTTCACTTACACTGGGTCCAGCTATCACTCCTTGATCATCCAAATATTTAGACTCCAGAAAGGGCTGAGATAGAAAGAGCCATAAAAAAATAAATATTTTAGCGAAGCAGTAACCAAAAACCTAAATAGGAACCTGGCGTTCTCCTGGCCTCTCCATCTTTCTTCCTCCGTGCTTTGCCTTCATGACCGAAGTGGAGACTAATGGTTGCATATTTCACAGCCGGGCTCCTGACATTTCACTTCCTTACAAAGAAATGTTATGTGCCTACACAAAAACATCAGGCAACTTTTATTAGGCTTGGAGAACAAGGATAAACTTTTAAAAGGCCTCCAAAATCACTTCCAAAGCCACGATGCTGTGCCTGTAGGATTGCAACAGGGCAGAAAGAGGTAGGTTCTTATCTTGCCAGTAGAAAAGGTGGTCCAGATTTTTCTTTGGGTTTGTGGGTAGATTTGCTTTATTATTATGGTTGTTTTGTTTTAAACATCTGTACAGCAACAGGTTTCAAGGAGGAAGATACTTAGTCCTAAATGCACCAAGACAAATTCCTTGTGTGTCCAATCACACTTGGCCAATAAAGAATTCTATGAACCAGCCTCCCTGGTAACCTCTCTACTGTACCTTTCTCATTGGGGTACAATGCAGACACAACAGTGATGAGAAGTCAAGTCCCTGCTTTGATGCCAAGGGATGCCTAGATTTCCCTTCCCCATTACTAAGTGGACATGAGCCTTGCTTGTATGTTCTCTGCAGAGGCCATTCCTGAACCTCAAGAGTCTCTGATATGATCAGAGATGGAGACCGGCATGGCTGAGCCTGCAGCTTGATTGGGGGCGGGTGGGAGAAAATAAATCCCTAGGGTGGGGGTGGAAAACTTGGTCTTTGCAGTCCTGCAGGTTGGTCCTCCTCAAACTTAGAGAAGAAGATCTGAGGGAGATTTTTGAAGGCATCTGGATAATCAAAATGAGGTGGAGGAAAAGGTCTGCCCTGCAAAAAGAGTGAAAGCAAAAACACCTTCCAGTTACACTGGATTGGTCAAATCATTCTGATGTCAGAAAGCTAAATGAGTCCTCCTACTTTTGAATGCACAAATCCAACTTCCTTGACTAGTTCTGAAGGAGCTAACAATGTGATCTCGGAACTACTGAACCATGTCTTTCAAAGCTCCTGGAGCAGCGAGGAATTAACAGAGGACTGGAAAAGAGCTGATGTGGTTCCAATCTTCAAAAAAAGCGGGAAAAACAGATTTAGGAAACTACAGACCAATTGGCCTGATATCAATACCTGGGAAGACCCTGGGAAAGATAATCACGCAATAGATCTGTGAACATTTAGAAGCCAAGTTATTATTAGAATAATAATAATCTAATAACATGGATTTGTCAAAAACAGATCATGTCAAACAAATCTTATTTCATTATTGGACAAAGTGACTAAATTAGTGGATCAGCAAGATGCTGTGGACATAGTATACAGTACTTGGATTTCAGTATGGCATTTGACAAAGTAGACCACAACCTACTTCTTGGTATGCTAGAAAAATGTGGGATAGACAGCATCACCACCAGATGGATTCATAACTGGCTGATCAACCACATTCAATGTGTACTTAATGGAATTACATCTACATGCAGTGGAGTGCATTCAGCTTTGGATGCCACAATATAAAAAATGCTGAGACTCTAGAAAGAGTGCAGAGAAGAGCAACAAAGATGATTAGGGGGCTGGAGGCTAAAACATATGATGAATGGTTGCAGGAAGTGGACATGCCTAGTTTAATGAAGAGAAGGAATAGGGGGAACATGATTTATTTATTTTATTTTTATTTATTTTATTAGGCTTATATGCCGCCCTATCTCCAACGGACTCAGGGTGGCTCCCAACAATAAAACCACAATCCAATGAAGTTAAAATGCCTAATTAAACAAATACAGTTAAAACCCATAAAAATCCCATCAGTCCAGGCTGGGGAACTTGAATAGCCAAATTTTTAATTCGCGGCGAAAGGTGCGAAGGTCAGGGGCCAACCAAAGCCCCAAGGGAAGTTGATTCCAGAGGGTGGGCGTGCCTACAGAGAAGTCTCTACCCCTGGGGGCAACCAGCCGACATTGTCTCGCCGATGGCACCCTGAGCAAGCCCTCCCTATGGGCGCGAACCGGGTGATGGGATGTTGTTGCTGGCTGCAGGTGGTCCGCCAAATATCCTGGGCCTAAGCCATGTAGGGCTTAGCACTGATAGCAGTGTTCCAATATTTGAGGGGCTGCCACAAAGAAGAGGGGGTCAATTTATTTTCCAAAGCACCCAGAAGGCAAGATAAGAAACAATGGATGGAAATTAATCAAGGAGAGAAGCAACCAGTGGAATGACTGACCTTCAGAAGTTGTGGGTCACTGGAGGTTTTGAAGAAGAGACTGGACAGCCACTTGTCTGGAATGGTATATGGTTTCTTGCTTGAGCAGGGGGTTGGACTAGAAGACCTCCAAGGTCCCTTCCAACTCCCTTGTTCTGTTATTCTGTCTCAGTGGAGGGCTGTGATGAAGCAGAGGCTGGTTGAGGAGGACTGGTCCTTGCAAAAGGGTTACTGAGCTGCTGTCAGGGAAGGTTCTATTATTCTGTTATTCTTTCTATGAACCCATCAAGCCCAAAGAAATCCAGAATGGTATAGGGGGTTGAACTAGAAGACCTCCAAGGTTCCTTTTGACCTATTCTATTCTTCTGTAAGAGATGGTTGTGGGAAGGTATGGGGTAAATACCCTGCCTCTTTTACACCCCTAGGCAGACCTTGGCATGACTCCATTTTTCTCTGCCTGCTATCACATTAGGAAGTTCTGACCCCAAACTCTTTTTAAAAATTGGATCCCTACAACAAACCATTTCAAATCATGTCACCAGCAAAGCCTCTGAGGCTAAGATTCAATTGAGTTGTTGCTCTTTTTTCTCTAAATAGATCTTCCAAAAAGGTACTTCCAAAAAGCTACCCAGGAAGTTGTTTCATTTCTGCTTATCCCATCAACCTCCCACCCCACCCCACCCCTTCCCAGTTCAGTAGGGCAGGTCTGACTTCCTGAAGTTTCCATTTTGAGATGCTGCAGGAGATCATCCTTTGGAAGGTGAAGGGTGGACCTCACGGAATTCCAGACTCTTCTTTCTTAAGGACACTCAAGCAATAGGAAATGCATTTGTCACATGGGGAATTCTCTGCTTTTCAGCTTAAGTTTCACCATCCCTTTGATCCAGTCATATGGCAAATGGTTTTCTGTTTTCTATGAGGTCTTAAGATAGGAAACAGTCCAAGTATATTTATATATGCATCTCCTTTCTTCCTTTCTGTCCTTCTCCTCCTCCTTCCTCTTTCTCTCTCTCTCTCTGTTTGAGAGAGAGAGAGAAAGTGAGCGAGAGAGGGAGAGAGAGAGAGGGAGGGAGGGAGAGGGAGGGGGAGAGAGTGAGAGAAAGAGGGAGCGAGAGCGAGAGAGAGCGCTGAGTAGAATGGAAAAAACAGATAGTTTTAAGCAGAAGAGTTCCCAGACTTTAAGAAATACCTAAAGATGCCAACCCTTTCACACATGTACCTGGCACAGGGCAATGCGGTTTATTTGAACTGCGGGGTGTATATTTTGCTTTGCCAGGGTGTCAATTGAGATAGAAAAATTAGGCACTGGAGGCTTTTGTTCTCAATCCTATTCACAGTGCAGCTATTTATAAGAATGTACAACTGGCATATCCAAGACAGTCACCTGGTGTCAGATCTCCCTCCCAGAGATTATTCCCTCTGGTTCTCCTGCTTCTTTTCCCTTCTTTGCCTGCCTCCCCCATTCCTGGGCTTATTGGGGGGGGGGGCAGGGAGAGAAAATTCCCCAGCCAGCAATCCAGAAGAATTTAAAGAAATGTGTCCCGTATGACTTGAGGAACTAATAAAGGACTAGCATGGTTCAGCATAGCTTAGCATCAAGGGCTTTTAGGAGAAAAGAAGAACATGAGACATGGAAGGTGAACATCTGGAAGAGGATGTGCAAGAGCAGCTCTATATCCTCTTTGGGAGGATTTTGAAGAAAAGCTCCAGAGTAAGAATCTGTAGAAATGTTTCACCGGCCCCTTGATTTCTCCCTTGGTCATTGGCTTTGCTTTCACAGAGCCATCTTCTGTTAGTCATACCCCACCCCTTGCAAGCCCCCCCCAGGACCCTCTGGAGGGTCTACTGTACTACTGTAATGCTCTCTACATGGGGCTCCCCTTGAGGAGCACCCGGAGGCTCCAACTGGCACAGAGTGCGGCCGCGCGGGTGGTTATGGGAGCAACATGGCGCTCCTGTGTGATACCTCTCCTGCGCAAGCTGCACTGGCTCCCGGTGGTCTTCCATGTGCACTTCAAGGTTTTGGTTACCACCTTCAAAGCGCTCCATGGCTTAGGACCTGGTTATTTACAGGACCGCCTACTACCACAAGCAGCCTCCCACCTGCCGGTACGCTCTCATATAGAGGGGCTCCTCCGGGTGCCATCAGCTAAACAATGTCGACTGGCGGCCCTGAGGGGGAGGGCCTTCTCTGTGGGGGCAACCACTATCTGGAATGAGCTCCCCCCAGAGATACGGAGGATCCCGGATCTACGCACTTTCCGCCGTGCTCTTAAGATTCTCCTATTCCAGCAAGCCGGCCTGGCCTAATTTTCTCCCCTGTTTTAAAATTCTTTTAAATCGAAATTTTAATCTGTTTTAAATTATTGGGATTTTTAATTGTCTCAGGCTAAATTATTTAATCTGGTTTTAATTATGTTTTTTAACTTTTGTATCTATGTATTTTATTTTGTGCCTGTTTACCGCCCTGAGTCCTTCGGGAGTAGGGAGGTATATAAATCTAATAAAACATAAAACAAACAAACAAACAGGAGCACTGAATCCCAAATGAAAGGCACTGCCTCCTCCTTGCATTCAGTTGAGAGGGAATCTTTCTCAGGTGCTTCGTATTGCTAATTAAACTTTACCATATCTTTGTGTTCAAACACTCTGGAGGTTAACAAACATTCCTAAGCTGCAGTTTAAAACTTTAAAATTCTCACTTAACTATATGCGTGATATCAACATAATGTTTCATTTTGTCCACAAAGTCCTCTCACATCTGAATCAGAATGTGGAGGAATTGGGTATTTCTAGTCTCATGCAAAGAAGGACTAGGAGTGACATGATACCAAGGTTCCAATATTTGAGGGCCTGCTACAAAGAAGAGGGAGTCAAGCTATTCTCCAGAGCATCTGAAGGCAGGACAAGAAACAATGGTTGGAAACTAATCAATGAGAGAAGCAATTTAGAACTAAGGAGAAATTTCCTAAAAGTTTGAAAACAGTTAATCAATGGATTGGCGTGCTTCCAGAAGTTGTGAATGCTCCAACACTGGAGGCTTTTAAGAAGAGACTGCACAGCCATTTGTCTGCAATGGTCTAGGGCAGTGTTTCTCAACCTTGGCCGCTGGACGATGTGTGGACTTCAACTCCAAGAACTCCAAGCAGAGTTGGCTGGGGGATTCTTGGAGTTGAAGTCCACACATCATCCAGCGGCCAAGGTTGAGAAACACTGGTCTAGGGTCTCCTGCTCAAGCAGGGGGTTGGACTAGAAGACCCCCAAAGATGAACCTTCCATCTCTGGTTATGTTCTAATTGTTCTAATGTACCTTCACCTCAAGACTGAGATGAGCTTAATTCAAAAGAAGGAGAAAATTGGAAGGTCTTTTTTTTTTTAAAAAAAAGGCTTGTGTGGAGAAGTACAATATGCCATAAGGTTTGACTTAGGCAATTATTTTTTTTCCAATTCCTCCAGGAAGGAAGATTAATAAGACTAAGGCCATAAGAACACACATGGGGTCCAGCAATAGCAGTGATCAATTTGGTCCAAGGATCTAATGGTCGTGGAAGACAGCATCACATTGGAGTTTGCATATAAGCATTTCAGATCTTCACATTACTGAGTCCATATTTGGCTGGTAACTCTTAGCACGTAACAGATCACCGTGTACAGAAAATTCAGCAGCAAGATGCTTAAGTGAACAGGAATTATTTATGGCCATTTGTTGCAGTGAACAACATGTTGAAATCCTTCGAGCCAAGGTTTTTGTTTTTTGTTAAGAAGCAAGGCAGAGTTCTCTTAATGAGGATGCCTCCAAATCCAGCACCCATAAATCAGCAACCCTACTCACATATTCCTCTGCCAATGAAAGTGATCATGAATCAGGGAATGGAAGACCATGTAAGAAATCAGCTCCATTCATTTTCTAGCAAACAAAATCATAAGGTTGCACTCTTCGGTGGAAACATTGGAAATTACATAGCAAAACTGTGATTTTATGTGGTTGAAGCATTTGTATGAACACATTGTGATCCTTTACTAACATAAATGGTTATCTCAAGGCTAAACTTTCAAATTTTCTAAATTTATGAATAGCTTCACTGTGGAGGAAAACAAAAACGGCTGGCATAGGCAAAAGGATTTTTTGATCCGCTCTCCTGAACCTACACCTTGACCCACAGAACATGGGGGAATCTCTACACAAGTTGGTGTGCTTTTATAACAGTGTAAACAAGATTCCTTTGTTAATGCATCTTTCATTTGCTAAAATGTAGAGATGGCTGTTGTTAACCCAAGCTGAGCAACTCCTTTTTTGGCCATTCACTGGAGTAGGTCTGTAATAGTCACCTAATTAGGAGTAAATTTCACAAAGTATCTACAAATAGCTAGAAAAGGACACCGCAGGTTTAAATTCTCAGGGATTGAGGTTTATAGAATAGCCTCTATCTTTTCTGGACCAGGTTTAATTCTGTTTTCTTCTGTGGAGACAACCTATCCTAAGGTAATAACAAGAGAACAACAGAGTTGGAAGGACCTTGGAGGTCTTCTAGTTCAACCTCTGCTCAGACAGGAAATCCTATACCAGTGTTTCTCAACCTTGGAAGCTTGAAGATGGGTGGACTTCAACTCCCAGAAGGGTGGACTTCAATCTCCCAGCGCTGCTGGCTGGGGGATTCTGAGAGTTGAAGTCCACCCATCTTCAAGCTACCAAGGTTGAGAAACACTGCCCTATACCATTCAGACAAATGGTTGTCCAATCTTAAAAAACCCCAGTGATGAACAGCCACATCTTCTGAAGGCAATCCGTTCCACTGCTTAATTGTTTTCACTGTCAGGAAATTACTCCTTAATTCTAGGCTGCATCCCTCCTTGATTAGTTTCCATCCGTTGCTTCTTGTCCTGCCTTCAGGTGGCTTGGAGAACAGGTTGATCCTCTTTTCTTTGTGGCAACCTCTGAGATATTGGAAGACTGCTATCATGTCACCCCTAGTCCTTCTTTTCACTAGACTAAAGGTAAATGTTACCCCGTACACGCGTGCTAGTCATTTCCGGCTCTAGGGGTGCTCATCTCCGTTTCTAAGCCAAAGAGCCAGCGCTGTCCGAAGATGTCTCCGTGGTCATGTGGCCGGCATGACTAAATGCCAAAGTCTCATGGAACGCTGTTCCCTTCCCACCAAAGGTGGCCCCTATTTTTCTACTTACATTTTTTACGTGCTTCTGAATTGTTAGTTTGCCAGAAGCTGGGACAAGTCACGGGAGCTCACTTTGTTACGCGGCGCTAGAGATTTGAACCACTGAACTGCCAGTCTTCTGATAGACAAGCTCAGCGTCTTAGCCACTGAGCCACCACGTCTCTTTCACTAGACTAGACATGCCCAATTCCAGCAACTGTTTTTATATATTTTAGCCTCCAGTCCTGTAATCATCATTTTTGCTCTTCTCTTTTCTCTTGCCTTCTTTCTAGAGCAGGGGTGTCAAACTCACGTTGTCACGGCAGCATCATGTGACATATCACAACTTTTCCCCCCTTTGCTAAACCGGGCATGGGTGTGGCCAGTGCGTGACTCATCCAGCCTGCGGGAGTCAGGTTTGACAGCCCTGTTCTAGAGTCCCAACATCTTTTTTACATTGTGGCAACCAAAACTGGATGCAGTATTTCAAGTGTGGTCTTACGCTTGGAATACTGGACTAAATGTCATAAAAGTGGCATTTGAATAGGGTTGGGGCAGTGAGTGAAGGTGACTGCCTGGAGTAATCTGACTGTAATGCCACTCTTTGACAATCTGTCTAATTAAGGATTCATAGCTTCTCACATGGCATATTGTATACATCTCAGGTTCCATGCAACTGTTAGAGTGGACTAACCAACTGTATCTTTGTGAGAATATTCAGTAATTTAGCCAAATCTCTTAGACAGGGAGTTATGCCATCCAGCTGACCCTGACAGTAGCCAGCCATGCCCTTTGGCTCACAGAGAACCCTTTCGGAGGAGTATTAGGGATAATAAAAAGATCTTGGTGGTGCAGTGGACTAAACTACTGTTAAAGTAGCACTTAGCTGCCAGCTGCCTGCAATTACTGCGAGTTCAATTCTCACCAGGCTCAAGGTTGACTCAGCCTTCCATCCTTCTGAGGTAGGTAAAATGAGGACCCGGATTGTGGGGGCAATAAGCTGACTTTGTATAAAATAGAACACCGCTTGGGGGGGCCAAAAAGCCCTACTAAGCAGATATATAAAAAAGTATAAAGGCTATTGCTTAAAAGCATTGTAAGCTGCCCTGAGTCTCCGGAGAAGGGCGGCATATAAATCAAACTAATAAATAAATAATAAATAAATAAAGGAACTGTTTGGTCCAGGATCGTTCCAGACCTTCTTTGAGAACAGATACAATATCATCTACCTCATTATTATTCTAAGAAACTCAGATGCAACGTGAGCAGAAGTAGTTGGGCTAAATACAGGCAAAAGTGGTTTGTTTTTGGCAACCCTTGCTTTTAGATAATGCTTCATTAAATTTGCTGCAGGAACGCCCAGGCTCAATAACCATGTCTCTTCACGTTGCATTTACGCTCATAATTTATTTCTCCTCAGAAGCCATAGAACGAGCAAACTCTTTCTCCTCCCAATCTTCATTTTCCATTTTTCCTGACGGTTTTCACAAGCTTTCTCCTTGCTTCTAATGGGTTATGAGCTGTCACTGATGCTTTCTTTTTTTTTTTTATTGTAAAAGTTTTACAATTACATTTTCACCCCATTTTCACCCCCCTAACCCTCCCCAAACTCCCCAACCCACCCTCCCAAACCCCCCCTGACCCTCCCCTCCCCCCCAGACTTCCATAGAATATCATTATCCCCTATACAAAAACCTTAAACCCCCCCAACCCCCATGTCATTTTTCATCTTCACATAGTTCGACTATTTCTATTTAATATAATATAATACTATCAATGAAAAGCTATTTGATACTTCTTGGTTTGGTATTTGTTCTGCACATAATCTATCCACTTTTTCCATCCACATTCATAAGTCTCTTGTGAGCGATCTTTTAAGTATGCTGAAATCTTCGCCATCTCCGCAAAGCTAGCCATCTTCAAAATCCATTCTTCTACGGTGGGCAGAGCTTCATTTTTCCAATATTTACCTATCAACAATCTCGCTGCTGTAATCATATACAAAATCAACTTTATTTCATCCACTGTAAAACCCTCAACTATACCCAATAAAAGCAATTGTGGAGAAAATTGGATTTTTTTCTTTAAAACATTCTGCATGACCCACCAAATTTTTATCCAAAAAGCCTTCACTTTCTTACAAGTCTTCCGGGTTTGACTGATGCTTTCTTGAAATAAACCTGAGGTAGAAGTTCAACTCTTTTGCAATATCAACAGGTTGTGTTCAGCACACTATATAGTTCTCTGAATAACATAATAATCCAGAGCAACAAAAGAGACTTTGGCTGGTGACTGAGGGAAATCCTGGCTGCCAACTTCCCCCAGATGCCTTTTGCCTACACCTGGCTGGCCTTGCAACCACCTTTTGCCAATGAAGAAGCCAATCAATGCTGCTCACCCCTGCCACGAAGCAACTTTTTTCTTAAATGTGTAATTTCACCATGGCAACTGCCGTACTCATTGTCAGATCTTCCTGCGTCAGATAGTCATCACAAATTGTTTCAGGATTCATTTTCCTACCGCTTGATCTTTGATCTGATCTGTTTCTGAGCCTGAATATATGTTCATATCCTTAGACGTCTCTAGAGTCACAAAGTTTAGATTATCTTTTAACTGAATTCACATATACAGCAGGGGTGGGTTCTAAATTTTTTTACTACCAGTTCTGTGGGCATGGCTTATTTTATGGGCATGGCTTGATGGTCATGTGACAATTCTTTACGATTTAGCAGAGGTACTGGTCTACCAGGCTTTTAACATCAGTAACCTTATATCTGATCTTTGTTGACAGGAAGAATCAAGGGAAAAGCTGTGAAGACATTGGGTGGAAATGACCCCACCATCTTGGGATCTATGAGATTATGGAAATGAAAGATGATGATGTCAGATGTTTCTGCGTGTAGGCAAAAAAATAATAATAATTGTATGCAGCTTCGCGTTTTTCCAGCCTTACGTCCATCTCTCCTATTTCTTTATCAAAGAGTGGTTCTTTTGTAAAATATTTCTATGAACACTGATAGGCATTTTCATG
The DNA here is from genome assembly GCA_022577455.1 of Arizona elegans. Lineage (NCBI taxonomy): Eukaryota > Metazoa > Chordata > Lepidosauria > Squamata > Colubridae > Arizona > Arizona elegans. The sequence goes on from JAKOOJ010000015.1 coordinate 18,423,707, forward strand.
TCCATTCCTCAGTTTTCTTTACCATGCAAATATTCTAAAAATTATTTTCCCCAATATGTCTATGCATATTCTTTTTGATGTCATGATTTTCCATATTTTAATGCATATTGTGGGTAAATTTGTATAACATGCACTTTAATGCATTTTTGGATTGCAACATGCATTATCAAATTGATGAACGGGTACAACTGCATTTCTTTTTTTCTTTTTCTTTTTCTTTTTTTGCATTTTGGCTTGGAAAGTGTGGCTGGTTATAGGCTTCCATTAGCATGCCTGCTATATGATTCGTGCCCTTTTCCTGGATCCTGATTGCAATTAGCTTAAGATAATCCTGGCTATAATCTCCTGAACAGAAATACTGAAATAGAAAGAGTGTGGGGGCTTCTTAAAAGTGAGCTATGATAAACAAAATAGGAATGGAATGGAATGGAATGGAATAGGATAGGATAAAATAGAATAGAATAGAAATAGAAATAATAGAAATAGAAATAGAAATGATAGAAATAGAAATAATAGAAATAGAAATACCTGTAGAAATAGAATTATTAAGACCCCTCACATCCTGAACATAAACAGTTTCAACTATTGAAACAGTCCAGGATGCCATTATAGGGCATTACATGCCAAAGCAACTAGACACAGAGACAGTTTTTCCCTCACTTCATCAATATGCTAAACACCTAATTCTCACAGTGCTGTCTAATGTGTATTTACCCATGCAGTATGGTTATAGTGCTATCATTTATCCTTCTTATTATCTTCTTTACTCCCCCCCCCTTTACTGGTATGATGATGATGATTCTCTTGCTTTGCATTTACACTGAATGCTTCTGCACCAGAGATAAATTCCTTGTGTGTCTAATGACACTTGGCCAAATAAAGTATTCTATTCATATCACTCCTAGTCCTTGTCTTAGTCAGACTAGATATACCTAGTTCACTCAATTTTTCACTATATGGTTTAGCCTCCACACCCTTTCCTATAACAATTCATTGTATGTTTTATCCTCCAGTCCTCTAAAAATCTTTATTTCTCTTCTCTGTACTCTTTTGAGAGTCTCAACATCTTTTTTTGTATTATGGTGACCAGAATTGGATGCAGTATCCCAAGTGTGGCCTCACCAGTGCAGTCTTTCAACTTGGAAGTGCCTCAGTGCTTCTGACATGAATATGATGATGACCAGTGCAGTATAGAGCCAGAAGAAGTGGTGCCAAGTGAGCAAAGCCCAATGGACTGCATAAGCTTCCTTCTCCCACACCAGCCACCTCCTTTCGGCCTCCAAGGGGCTCCTGCTGTGTTCATGCAGCTAATCAGTGAGGTGCTGCATGAGCACCTGTACAAAGGGGTCCTTGTGTACTTAGACGACATTCTCATCTATACCGAGTCCATGGAGGAGCACATCAAATTGGTTCATCAGGTGCTTAAAACGCTCCTAGCATTGAATCTATATGCCAAATTGTCCAAGTGTGAGTTCCACAGGATCTGCCTAGACTATTTAGGGTCTTGGGTGTCCAGTGAGGGGTCAAGATGGACCTGAGAAAAGTTAAAGCCATTCTGGACTGGCAGTCCCCTCCAACCTGCAAGCAACTTCAATGCTTCCAGGGGTTCACAAACTTCTATCCGCAGTTCACCCCCTCTTTTGCTAAAATCACCTTCCCAATCACTGAGTTATCAAAGATGGGGGGCGGGCAAGGCCCTGACCAAATCAGCCCCTGAAATGGACCCTTGAATGCCAGAAGGCTTTCGAAGCTCTCAAAAGACTCTTTGCTAATGAGCCTATTGTGGCCTGTCAGCCACCAGCCCTTCTAGTATCCAAATCAGATGAGGAGGAAGCATGGGAGTCAGGATCAGCATCAGGGCAACCTGAGAGCTCCAAGGGGGAAGAGGGAATGGAGCTGTCAGAGAGAGAGAGACAGAGGCAGAGCCTGGGCCATCCATCAGCCCTCAGATGGAGATTCAGCAGACCCCAGATCTGGAGGTGGCTGATGAGGAAGAGGAGTCCAATGCCTGATGCACAGATGCACAGAGGAGAGCAGTGGAAATAAGCGGACTGATCCTTGGGACAGAAGAACCAATGCTGCTAGCGAAGCCCCACCCTAGCACTGGATAAAAGGCAGGGGGTGGAGATGAATAGATGTGGCAGACAACTATTCGTCTCCCTGCCGGACAGTCTTGGTAGACTGATGTGAAAGAGAGAGAGACTTTTTGCCGGGGCTGCTGGCACTCCTAATGAAGAAATCATTGCTTCAACTACAGAGGGTTTGTTATGTTTGGGGTGCTGGGTCAGAACAGAGCCAGTCCTTTAGCACCCAGACCCAGAGCAGCCATTCATCATCCAGGTGGACTCCAGTGATGTGGCAGTGTCTGTGGTTCTCCTCCAGAAGAATGCAGAGGGAAACTTGCACCATGCACATATACCTCCTGAAAACTAACTGAGGCCAAGAGGAGGTGGGCGATGTGGGAGAAGGAAGCGTTTGCACTCCGTTGGGCATTGCTCACTTGGTGCCACTTCCTCAAGGGAAGCAAAGTGCCTTAGAAGCGTGGAGCAGCCACAAAAACATGGAGGCCCTTAGGACTCCACAGAAGTTTTTGCCCAAGCAGGTTCAATGGGCACAATATTTCAGCCCGTTTAGCTTCACCTTGAAGTACATCCCAGTAAGAAAAAACCTGTTGGCAGATGCCCTGTCCCGGATGCCACAATACAACAGCAAACACAAAGAGGTGGTCCACACTATGGTTCCCTCCCCCCAGAGAGCGACACAAGCCACAACGCGGTGGCAAGCACACATGCAATGAGCTGAAGTGGGAGGGATGACTCAGAGGCTAAAAGCTGACCTACCGTCTGGCCCGTGGTACAAGGGCAACCAAGGGTTACTAATTATTAAGGATGGACTAGCCTGGAAGGGCTCTAAACTGTATGTCCCTAGCAACCTCCACCTCCAAGTACTCCAGAGGAGCCATGATACAAAACAAGCAGGGCACTTTGGGTTCCTGAAAACCTTGCATTTGGCGAGGAGGCAATTTTGGTGGCCAAAAATGAAGAAAGACATCAAGAGATATGTCCAAAGTTGTGCAACTTGTGCTGCTATGAAGAAATGACCAGGAAAGCCCCCTGGACTCATCCAGCAAGTAGCTGATTTCTCCCAGCCATGGGAAGAGATCGCCATGGACTTCATAGTGGAACTTCCAGAGAGTGGAGGAAACACAGTCATTTGGACCATAATCAACCTCTTCTCTAAGCAGGCCCATTTCATCACCTGCCCCAGTCTCCCATTCAGCCCATAAGCTAGCCAAACTATTTCTAAGGCACATTTACAGGTTACATGGTGTCCCCAGGAGGAACATCTCAGACAGGAGGGTTCAGTTTACTGCCAAGTTCTGGAGGGAGTTTATCAGGTCCATTGGATCTTCTCAAGGGCTTAGTTCCACCTTTCACCCGAGTACTAATGGGTAAGCGAAAAGAACTAATGCAATGATAGAACAGTACTTATGTCAACTACCACCAAACTAATTGGGCAGAATTGCTGCCCCTTGCTGAGGTAGCCTACAATAATGCAGTTCACAGTAGCATGGGGTTAACCCCCTTCAATCTCACAATGGGAATTGAGTTCGTCCCTATGCCTGAGCTTCCCCAGGAGCCATCCTCCTCGTTGACTTTCGCTGAATGGATGGAGTCACTGAGGAAGGTGTGGGAAAGCACCAAACACACTCTTCAGGAAGCCAGAAAGAGACAGCAAATGCAAGCCAATAAGCACCGATCCTCTCAGTCACTATTTCGAATGGGAGACAAGGTTTACCTCTCCACCAAGTACGTAAAATTAAAGCTACCCTGCAAGAAGCTAGGGCCAAAGTTCATAGGCCCCTTCCCCATTGTGAAAATCATGAATCTGGTCACAGTGGAGTTAAAACTATCTCCCTTGTTAGAGAAAGTGCATCCAGTTTTTCATAGCAGCTTGTTAAAGCCAGGAATCAGATCTCAGTTGAGACTGGTAGACTGGGTAGCCCCGAAACTTGGTGCAAGGGGAAACACATTACAAGGTGAAGAGGATTCTAGATTCCAGACTGTATAAGGGAAGACTATAGTACCTAGTACAATGGAAGGGATACCCATTGTCCAAGGCCACCTGGGTGAAAAGTTGGGAAGTGAAAGCAGACAGTCTAATTAAGAAGTTTCATGATAAATACTCCCATAAGCCGAAGGAACCTCTTGGGGGGGAGGGTTGGTTGATGCAGCCTAATCAACTAACTTATTGTCTGTTTGAATTTTCTAGGAACTTCTCTCAACTTACAGGGGGAGGTCTGACTGTCAACTCTGAAGTGAACCTGGCTGAAGTCATCTTTAGCTGCCTCATAGTTGCCACAAACTCTGGAGGGAGGCGGGGAAAGGATGATAGATAGACTGACTAGCAGTCATAACAAAAAGCTTTCTCATGGGAATCAAGGTCATTCCAACAGGTGGCTGTTGAACAGGAAGAGGAGTGACCAATAAATCCGTCAAGCGCGATAATTGGATAATGTGACCTGGGACATTTGGGGAGGGGAACAATTTCACTGTTAATTATGCTGTAAATGCAGGAAAACTCCCAGATTTGGCTTTTATGGCCTGTGCCAATCTGATGCATCTAATAAACATATTCTCTGAGGAAAATGCCTGCCTTAGATTTCTGCTTTTGATGGGCGCTTTACTCGGAAGCTGGCACCTTCTGCCTGCAATTTTCTAACTGCGGGAAGTGCTGGAGACTTTGAGCCAGCAGAGACAAACACAACGTCATTGTGCATAAAGAGAATATATCTTGCCCCAGTAACACAACAACAACTGAGGGGTGCTGTTCAAAGACAACCTCATTCATTGACCAGAGTATAGGAACATAATAGAATTCACCCAATTAAAATGAATGAGATGAAATAGGAATAGGAGTAAAATTGGGCCAATAAAAGTAATTATGTCTGTGTGGATATGGACGTATAATCAAATCAAAGTGATTTTAGCAAAGTCCTGATCAGCTAAGAGGTAACTAAGGTGAAAAGAGTCAGTGTAATCTGAAATCGGAGATAATAAAGCTGTAATAAGTTTGTTTTGCAGTTTATGGTAAAATGGACAGTAAACAAAAATATGAGGGGTTGTTTCCAGGGCTTTTGTTTTACCTTAACAAAGGCATTTGTTGCAGGGGTTTCTCCGGAATCTCCATTCCAAATCCACCATTTGCAAAGCATTGCCACGTGCAAGTGTAGCAGCTCTGCAAAATTTTGGTACAGCAAATGGGATTGTGATATCTGGCAGGCTGTATCTGGTGACTTGATGATCAAAATAGACATTAGTGGGAATTAGGCTGCTCTCAATTTGTTTTTCCACATCGAGCCCCTGTGGTTTGACCATTTTTTCCTGGCTGGGGCATAATCCATTCTGATCAGAGGGCGAGGAGAAAAGATCTGCTGTTTAAGGAGGAACAGGTGAAGGGAAGCAATGGATGGATCCTCCTGGCTTTGCTGGTCCTTCCACCTGCCAGGAGGAACCCAACCAGTAGCTCAACAACTTAGTGTGTGATGCAATGGGGGAGGGGGTGAAGGAGACAGAGGTTTGGGCCTGTCCAGTTGCCTGGACTACTAGTCTGCTGCTGTGGAGGGCTGTCTCTGAAACTGGGACTTGGCTCTTCTACAGTCTACCCCCATCAAAGGCCAACAGGTTTTCCCTGTGTTGCTTTCTAAAAAGGGTTGGATATCAGGCTTCTGATGGAAGCCCCATGACCTTTCCTCTCGGATCCGGAATCCAATATCTCTCCCTTCTGCATATCTGTGCTACCAAATTCTGGATGTGCTTCTTTGTTTATCAGACCCATTTGCCACCGACATGTGTGGCTTAGAACAGTGTAGAATAGGATAAAACCATTGCAATATCAACAGCGCCATATAGAAAAAAAAAAGCCTAATAAATCCAATTTCAGACTGCACAAAATTACTCCCCAAATACTCATCTGCTTTACCTTCTGGAAGGCCGTCATTTGTGGCAACTAAATGTTTGGAAAACCAAACGCTGAAGAACTTTAGTTGCCCTGAAAAACATTCTAGGGTTCTGAAGCACATTTATTGTTGGACCTTCTGGAACCCAGAGGGGGGCTTCAACGGATCCTAAAGAAGGAAGCACCTTTGACTTGGAGGGTAGGGGAACTGGTCCCAAAGAATGCCAGCTCTGTTCTGCCCCATTAGATGAGAAATGTTTCTCTGAAAAGATTTGCCCATCGGCAAGCCTGCCTTTCCTCAGTTTCCACATCCATCTAGAGCGAGCAACTGCAGGTTCTCCTGGGTTTGATTTCTGGGCTTCTCAGAGAAAAAGAGACAAAATCATGTGACCGAGGGTGACTCAAGCCTCTAGTGAGTATAGTTTGCGTAAAAGTGCCCAACTGCCTTTTCTTCCTTCTTGTTGCTGAGGTCCAACACATCTCAGCAATAGGACCCAGCAGCTACTGGACTATCGGTGAGTCTCCTTACCCGAGATCTACACCTAGTGGCCAAAGAGGGGTAGGAGGCCTCAGGAGGGGAGGGCAGGGGCTCTCCTTGGAAACAAGCAGCAGCTGTGAAGGTCTGCCCTCCTCCCAGGCAGCCTGCCAGGCTCTGCTTCTCCCCTTCCAACTGGACGAGACCTGTTTCTCCCGGGGCTTCCTGCCAGCTTTGCTACCTGTGGGAGGACTGAGCCCTCAACGGGGCAGGATGACAATGGAGAAAGGAGGCCTCAAGTGGCTGGAGAGGAGGCAAGGAGGGGGGCCACCAAATGCCAGCCTGAGACCTTCCCGAGTCTCAAGGCTAATTTCTTCTTGACCTTGTTGATTATCCGGAAAGGGGAAAGATCAGATTGGTTCACTTAAAATGCACATCAATTTGATCAAGCCAAATTCTTGCCTGTTTATACATCGCTTCAGTTTCCCTCCCTCCCTTCATCACCCCCTCCCCGCTTTCCTCCATTTCCACAGCTCAGCCCAACCCCCTTCCTTGGGACCCTCCCCCAACAGCCTCTAGTAGTGCAACTACCAGAAAGGAGCATATTTAACAAGAGGGGTAAAATGAAGGGGCCGTTTTAAAAGAAAGACTGGCTACAATTGTCCCTCTATTTATCTGTAGGGATGCTTAAGGCTTGTGTCCTTAAAACCCGACAATGCACTGCCATGTTTTAGAAGAAAAATCAGCAAAGTATCTGGGGTTGGGCTATGAAAAAGAGAAATAAAATCCTAAAGCAAATGTATGTTTTTCTCACACTGAGATGTGCATAAAGGAAATTTGGGATTAAAATCCTCAGAGATACCTTCGCTGCCCTCTGCTCTGCAAAGGTGAGGGGTGGGAGAGCCTCTTGCAAAGACCCTCCTGCTCCAAAAAAATCAAAGGACTGGACAAGGAGGGAGGAGGCAACCTCACAGCCTTCAAGCAAGCAGGTCTAGGAACTGGGCATCCCACACCAACAAATGAACCATTTAAAAATTAACAGTGATCACTAATCCCTCTTTATAATATTTTATTGTACCAACCGTCCCACTCCATCATCTAGTAAAGAAAGACTCCTGGCCCATTTTTTTCACCAAGAGTATACTTTACTAAAGTTAAGCGGTTACAGAAGTAGCAAAGCTGGATGCAAAGAATGCATTCAACTTTTCTTTTTCCCCAGTCATCCCCTTGTTATCAAGTAAGGTCCAATTGGGTTGTGTGAATGTTGTTTGGGTAATGGACCTTCAGTTTGCGGGCTCTGCATAGCAATGGTGACCTTGGGCTGGCTGGTGTTTCTCACGCTTCAGGCCAGCAGAGCTTGGTTTCCATCCCTCCCCTAATTCCTCCCTAAATTCCAATCCTCTCTTCCCTTCCCCACCCTCCATTGCTAATGTCAGCTTGTCAGCTTGCAATGCTTGGCTAGCAGAATGGCAGCCACGACATATCGTCTATGGAAAGAGAAGGTTAGCAAGGAGAATTGCCAGCCTTTTTTTTTTTTTTTTTAGCTTAATGGAGCACATGCTAAACTCTGATAAAGATGGAAAACAGTGGAAAAATAAGATGTAAGAACAAAATGGGGCAGAAAATAAGAGAAGAGATATGGGAAGATTTTCAGAATCCCTCTTTTCCTTTGGATAAAAAGAAGGGAAAGGAAGGGAAGGGAGAAGGCAGGCAGATAGGGTGGCTGGAGGGAAGGGAAGGGAAGATGTCTGCAAAGGTGCCTACTTGATAAGAAAGAGGGACTCTGTACAATGAGAAAGTCAAAACCTGATAGAAATTGAGGGCTGCAAGATGGGAAATCTTAGACTGATCAGCCAGTTTGGGGAAGCTGGTCAGTCCTGGACAATGTCTCTGGGGTGAATTTCCTGTTGGGCAAAAGGGGCCTTTTGGGAGGTCAGCTGAGCTGGGAGAGCCCCTCGTGAAGGAGATGGGGATCATCAGCCGATGAAGAAGGTTGGGCCTCTCTGGGTTGCAACCTCCTTGCAAGACCTGCCTTCAGACTGGGCTGTGAGCGAGTGAGGAGGCTTCTAGTCTCATGTCTAGATGGGCTTGCAGGGGCTTTGTCTGGGGTAGGGAGGGTCAGCTTGGGGCCAATGAGATTAGGCAAACTGGATTTGACTTTGGTCATCTTTAAGAGACAGTGGGAATGCAGCTTCCATTTTGTTTGTTTGTCAGGTTTATTTTCTCCACCAGGGTTTGGAAGCAGGTGGGAAGGTTTGCCTGGAGTCACTGTCCAACATCTTGTGCCCTCTGGTGCGTATCTGGGGGTGGGCTGAGATTGAAGGGGATGGGGCAATTCAGGGAGTGGTTGCTTGGTGCAAGTCTGAGATGGCTAACAGATCAACAGAGTTGGAAGGGACCTTATAGGTCATCTAGTCCAACCCCCCCTCAAGCAGGAGATCCTACACCATTTCTGACAAATGGCAATCTAGTCTCTTCTTGAAAGCTTCCAGTGATGAAGCTCCCACAACTTCTGAAGGCAAGTTCTGTTCCATGGGTTGATTGCTCTCACTGTCAGAAAATTTCTCCTTACTTCCAAGTTGCTTCTCTCCTTGTTCAGTTTCCATCCATTATTCCTTGTCCGGCTTTCGGGTGCTTTGGAAAATAGCTTGACCCCTTCCTCTCTGTGGCAGCCCCTCAAATATTGGAAGACTGCTATCATGTCTCCCCTGGTCTTTCTCTTCACTAGACTAGCCATGCCCAGTTCATGTAATGGTCCTTCACTCTTGCTCAGCTCTTGCCTGGTCAAGTGGTCCTTGTCAAATCCACATTTCCTTATTAATATTCTGACAGGAAGGAGAGTGAAAGAGAGGGTGGTGGAGACATTATCAATCAATCAGAATAAAGCTGGAAGGGAACCGCCTGTGCAAGCACGAGATCTTGTACAATTTCAGACAGGTAGCTGTCCAATCTCTTCTTAAAAACCTCCAGTGATGGAGCACCCACAACTTCTGGAGGCAAGCAGTTCCACTGGTTAATTGTTCTCACCGTCAGGAAGTTTCTCCTTAGTTCCAGGTTGCTTCCCTCCTTCATTATTTTTCATCCATTGGTTCTTTTTCCTGCCTTCTGGTGCTTTGGAGAATAGGCTGATCCTCTCTTCTTTGTGGCAGCCTCTTAAATACTGGAAGACTGCTATTATGTCTCCCCTAGTCCTTCTTTTCTCTAGACTGGCCATATCCAAATCCTGCAACCATTCTTCATGTTTTAGTCTCCAGGCCTTTTCCTTGGGCTTTCTGACTTCTTGAAATTTCTCTTCAAGAGGGTTGTTTCATTCTCTCCCCTCCTGACATGATCACCAGATTATATTTCTGCTTCTGCTGGGAACGATTCTCTGCATTTGAAATCAGATTGCAAAGCCTTGCGGTACTCTACAGAGGTATTCATGCTTCCTGGTTAAAATCCACCTTCCTTCCCAGTCCAGCTCTTTCATCGTGCACAAACGCATCTGGATTTCTGTGGTCTGTGGATTAATGGATTCGGAGTGCTGTGTGTGATTGTGGGTCAATGAGCATGTTTGTCTTCAGGCTGGAGAAAGAAATCCTGCGCTAGGGGAATCCATTCTGATCAGAGTCTGCGCCTTTATTGGCTTCATTAATGTGTGGAGTTTGGAAAGAGTCAGACTGAATAATGGACAGAAACGTGCTCCAGGTTTGTAAGTCTTTGTTGACTATCAAGAAAAAAAATCTATGCTTGAGAGAAACTTATAGGAAAGGCAGGCCCCAAACTCTGATAAAGATGGAAAACAGTGGAGAAATAAGATGTAAGAACAAAACGGGGCAGACAATAAGGGAAGAGGCATGGGAAGATTTCCGGAATCCCTTTTTTCCTTTGGATAAAAAGAAGGGGAGGAGAGGGAAGAGAAGAGAAGTGGGAGGGGAAGGGAAGGGAAGTGGGAAGAGAAGGGAAGGGAAGGGAAGGGAAGGGAAGGGAAGGGAAGGGAAGGGAAGGGAAGGGAAGGGAAGGGAAGGGAAGGGAAGTGGGATGGGAAAGGAAAGCAAAGACAGAGCCAGAGAAAAGGACAGATTAAGGCAATCAGGCTGTCCTGCTTACATAGTTTTCTCTCTGTATAGCACAGCTCCTCACAATTAACACACCAGACATCCTGTAGGAAGATTGTGCAGAGGTTTGCACCTTTCTTAGGGATAGAGAGCCTTGGAGCATGTTCATTTTCCTGCATGTCCACGTACCAAACATCTCTCCCACGCTTCTTCTCCACCAGCTCCTCCTAAGCACATGGAGCATCTTTGATCACCCAGGTTGTTTTAAGAGACACTGGGGTCCTTGACTCTCTGTCTCTTCCAGATACGTTGCCAGAACCTTAAACCTTCCCCTGGCATTTTGGCCGTACAAGAAAAAAAGCTGCATTTTCTTGGCAGTTTTCTGAGATTTCCAGATTTTTATTCAATAATTTATCCCTCCCCGCATGTTGTATATGGTTGCCTCATTATGGTTGGGGTGTGTGTGTGTGAGAGAGAGTGGGGCCTGGGAAGCATGAGCAAATAATCTAGGTAGCATACACCAAGAGCATATACCTTCCACTGGGTCAGCCAAATCCAGAAGGTCATCCAGCTGCCAACTAAAAGCGGTTGGCATCACTGGAGGTTTTCAAAACTAGAATGGAAACCATTTGTCCAGGATGGTACAGGTTCTTCTGCCTTGAGTAGGGACTAGGATTAGAAGACCTCTGAGATCCCTTCCAGCCTTGTGATTCTATGTTCTATGACAGTGTTTCTCAACCTTAACGACTTTATGAGGTCTGGACTTCAACTTCCAGAATTCCCCAACCAGCCATGGCTAGGGAATTCTGGGAGTTGAAGGCTAGACCTTTTAAAGTGGCTAAGCTTGGGAAACACTGTTCTATGGTATAGGGGAGGACGTTGGGGCCCTCAGGTCAAATGGCACTCAACATTCCACTGATGAAGAACTGAAGATTTTTTTGGAACATTAATCCAGTAACTGGATTAAAGTTTTTGGGATGTCTAGCTGCTGATGTTGCTGTACAGGAAACGAAAAATCTGAAGCTGCAAAGAAGAATCCCAGTTACACTAAACATACAAACCTGGGAAAACTCAACACAGAGAAGAATAAACTGAATTGACTACCCACTGACATGTTAGGCATCAGTAATCTGAAATGGACTCAAGTTGTATTTTAAAAAATCACACTTACCACTCAGGACCTGAAATGTGAAGAAGGAACAGCATAGTTTTCACAGGAGGGATGTTGCAATCCACTATTTAGGTACAATACAATTAATGGACAAATAATATCAAATGATATAGGGGTGGACGTTGGGCCCTGCAGGTCAAATGGCACTCACCATTCCACTGATGAAGAGCTGAATATTTTTTGGAATATTAATCTAGTAACTGGATTAATCAAAGGACCTTCCCCGCTGAGCATTTCCACACACCAGCTTCAGACTCTGCTGTCTCTTATCTGACTGTTCCCAGCAGCAACTCTTTGCTCCATCTCTCAAGGTCATTCTCACATACCATTGCAACTTCCTTACTCTTTATGGATGATGCACTTTTGGGAGACCTGAGTGGCTTCCCCTGAAGGTTGATCCTTCATCCTGGAGAAGGTCTATCAATATAGTCATTAAATGTCAACATCAGCTTGATAGCACATAATCAGTAAGTCACATAAGCTGTATATCACTTGGTGCCAGCAATTACATGTGATTGACTTGTAGATTCTTCTACTTGCAAAAGAATGGAAGAAAGCTATCCATGTTTTCTAACATCTTCAGTCATTCTTGCTTTTCTTGGGATTATCCTAACCCCAATCCTATAGGATGGCTTTAAAGCAGCAGTGAAATCCACTTACCTTCACTACTGGTTCAGGAACAGGAGCGCATGGGAGCATGGGCGCACTATGCACGCAGGCACCTCTTCTGCGCATGTGCAGAGGGTAAAAAATGGCATGTAATGACGTCCCGGTGGGTGGGCGGAGTCTCCCGCTGCCGGCGCTACCAGTTTGCCTGAGCCAGGTAGATCCGGCCGGATTTCACTGCTGCTTTAAAGGATTGCAGCATCTATCCATGTTTTAGCTATTCTCATGCCTTTTGAGACTTTTCCATCTGGGTGTTGTTACTTCATATATTCACCATCTTTTCTTATGTCTACTTACACATCTTCATTTGGGTATTTGTCCACTTGCTGGAGAAGTTAACATCTTTTAGAAGACTCCTCCTACATATGCACAATACAAAGAACTAACAATGTGACCATCCTATGACATAAATAGAGCCAGTTTGATGTAGTAGTGAAGGCTTCAAGCTAGAAACTAGGTATCTGTGAAGTCCAATTCTGCCTTAGGCAGCAAGTCAATTGGGTGACCTTGAGCCAGTCACTCTCTCTCAGCCTTAGGAGGCAGGCAATGGCAAGCCACTTCTGAAAAACCTTGCCAAGAAAACTGAAGGGACTTTTCCAGACAGTCACTAGGAGTCAAGACTGATTCAAAGACATCAAAGGAGAGAGGGAAGCAATAATATTGTAATCTACTATCCGTGTTTTCCCCAAAATAAGACCCTGACTGATTTTTTTTTTTTTTTTGCTGCCAAAAAAGGCACCAGGTCTTATTTTCAGGGGAGATGTCGTCCACTGACTCACCTCTCTTGCGTGCATCACACACACACACACACACACACCTGGCTCCTTTTCACCATCAGAAGCCTTCAGGGACTTCTTCTGCAGCTGGTAAGGCTTTCTTGAAGGCCTCTGCAGTCGATAAGAGAGCTCTGGATTGATCCTTCAGGAAAGCCGTGCTGGCCTTGTGGGCTGCAGGAGAAATGGGCTGGTAAGGCAGGTGTCGTGGTATGCGAGGCTTGGCTGCAACTGTTTATGAAATGACAGGAAGATTCTGGGCTTACAAAATGTATTTTTTTCTGAACATCAACTTTTATTTTAAAAGGCACATTTCTAGACCTGAAAGTTACAAAGATATGTAAGGAACTGACCTTACAGGCAGACTGGTGGCATTCAAAATATTCGGACTACATGAGCCCCAGTGAGCCCAGACATTAAGAAGCAACTGCCGAAACATCTGGAGATGCCAAATCATTGCTTGGTTGCTGGTTTTTCTGCAGCCAGAAAGATCTTCGACTGAGGTGCCCTGGCAGGGATGCTGCATGCCCAATCTTCCACAGTTAATGAAAACAGGCTTAGTCGTGCCATATTAAAAAAATATAGTGGTACAACAGTTCAACTGGCATAAGAACTTTTGCTGCAGGATTTGGCTGTTGAGAACATTTTTTAAAATTTATTTTTAGCATGCTGGGCACACAGTTCCAAAGAATACAAAGCTCAAACGTGAAGACCTATCCTATACTGAGGTGCCTGCTCTTAAGCAACAATTTTCAAGGGCCAATTTCTGTTATTATGACGCTCTTGGAACTCCTTCAATTCATCCCAATTCATAAGGCCTAAACTGAGGTAAAGAAGAAAACAGGTCCCTTTGAATCATCAGTTATGCTTTCACCCCTTGCCTTTGAGGAGGCCCCAAACCTGGAAGATCTGCAGGCCAGACAAAGAGCAGTTCATTCTCTGGAGGAGGACGTGTGGTGTGCTGGGGGGCAAGCTTGGCAAGGAAGCTTTCAAAGGCATCAGGAAATGGACATGGCTGCAGTTAATGGATTTCAAGGTCCTTCCAGCCAAAGAGGCCTCCCGGAAACTCTGGGGAGCAGGGAAGGCATTTCCTGCTCTGGTGGAACTGGATGGAGCCCGTTATCAAGAAAGTCCATCATTCAAGGCTTGTTTAAGGCATTAACAAGGTGCCCCCTTCAGCCCCACATGGAAGCCACATCTTGAAGGTGCTTCAAAGAAGGCAATCAACAAGAGATGGTTAACCCTTCTGACAAGGTATGAGCAATAGGGCACATGTTTCTCATACGATTGCCAACCTGGCCTCTCAGGTGTCTCTGAGCACAGCATGACTTTCTTTCTTACCTTAGAGGCTATTCCAACTTTATACCAATATTTTTCTTCTCTTTCTTCCATTTAGAGGAAAATGCTTCATTGTCAGTTACTTTTTTCAAAGAGAAAGAAAGAAGGAAGGGAAGAGGAAGGAAGGAAGGAGGGAAGGAAGGAAGGAAAAGAAAGAGAGAGAGAGAGAGAGAGAGAAAGAAAGAAAGAAATAAATAAAGAAAGAAAGAAAGAAAGAAAGAAGAAAAAGAAAGAAAGAAAGAAAGAAAGAAACTCTGCATAAAGCCACTGTCCAGGGATGCCCTTTGGAGTGAAAGGGTCCCCCCTGCTGGCTCCCCCAGGGCAACTCCTGCTGCTTCAGAGCAGCAGCAGCACAGCAAAGAGGATCCTCTTTGAGTCATGACAGCAGAGGTGCTTTAGGCTCCCAGCACCTCTGCCTAACTGGCCGCCACCTGGGAGGTGGGCTGCGTCTGGCGGGGGGAGGAGGCCAAGGGAGATGGTAGACAGTGGCGCCAGAGCAAGATCTCTCTGCTAGGCACTGAATCAAGTTTCTCTCTTCCTATTCTGGAGAAGTAAAAGCTTTTCCCAGATGCAGAGACAGCTTCACCTACCTGCCAGAGCGAGCTGGTGAGCCCAGCTGGAATCGCCGCTTCCTTCTCTCGGGTGTTGGCGAAATGGAGTGATGCATTTATACCATTCGGTAGACACCCTTTAACATGGTTAAAGGTTTACCCAAGTCAGAACCAGATCTTTTTGGACTCCTCCACTCCCAGGCAGAAAGAGAAAACCCCACTCCAAACTTAGCAGAGGACAGAAAGAAGAACACAGTCCAGTCCAAATGCTTGCTGGAAACCTGAGAATAAGCGAATGCCCAGATTGTATCGGGGGGGTAACCACATCCAGGAGCATCTTCTCATTCTTTCTCCCAAGAAGAGACATCTCTCCCAGTCTGACGAGGTCTCACTCAGCCAGGGGCTCTAGGAAATGATGCTGCCAAGCACCTGCAACCACAACTATTGTGCAGGTCACAAGAGAGACAGGAAGCGAGAGGTGCTTAAACTGTAAAATCCCAGCCTGATCACTGAGCAAAAGGGCAGGGCTACCTTTATTTTAATGCAACAGCTGAAGGCTCCTCATTTAAAAGGTATCATTTCTTTTTTGTGGAAATATATGAGATGCAAGTCTGCTTCAATCTAGGCCATTTGAAAGTGGAACCATTGGGATGTGCTCTTGGCCACATGAAAAAAATCAGATGTCTGTGAAGTGTCAAGGCAACTCTCCATTTTAAGGACCTGTGAAGAGAACATGGAAGCTGGGAACAAGGAGGAATACCTGCCAAGAGGTAGAGACCGCTGCGGCCACCCACCCACCCCCCGGAGAAGTGCAGCTTGTTGAGCAGAAAAAGCATTTAATTTTAGATACCCTGTAATTGACATAGGTTCCCCATCAGCCCAGCTGCTGGAGACGAAAGCTCTGTGGGATTGGTGTGTGGAAATGCTCAGTGGGGAAGGCCCTTTGATAATCGTTTGTGAGGTCCTTTTTGGAAGCCCTTGGAAGATGGCCAGGAGTAGATGCTCACAAACCCAGCTGACGTATTAAGCATTGTTCTTCTCGTGCAAGTTTAGTGGAGCTTACTTTCTATGTGAACTCACTTAGGCTACAATGGGGCAGCATATTTGTCCATGTATTTGTGTTTGAGTCAGTGCTAACTCCTGTCAATTTGCCTGAAAAGGTCCCTACAGTTTTCTTGGCAAGGTTTTTCAGAAACGGTTTCCTATTGCCTCTTTCCCAGGGCTGAGAAGCCCGAGTGACTGGCCCAAGATTTGCCAGCTGGCTTCCTGCCTAAAGTGGGACTAGAACTCACTGTCACCCAGTTTCCAGCCTGGTTTTCTCGATACCAAGCTGACTGTTGGGCAGCACAAAATCATCCACATGATTCAGGGGCCGAATGTGGAAAGTGACCTGGGTGGATAACAGGCAAAGGAGCACAGAGGACCTGACCGGGTGGGGGTGGGGGAGCAGGAGATGTTGGACATGATCCAAAGGGAGCTGTGGGACAGGGATGGGTTTCAGCAGGTTCTGACCAGTTCTGGAGAACCGGTAGTTGAAATTTAGGCCTGGTGGTTCAGCAGACTGATAGCATTGTGATTAACACCAGCTGTCTGCAATTACTGTAAGTTCGAATCTCGCCAGGCTCAAGGTTGACTTAGCCTTCCATCCTTTCTAAGGTAGGTAAAATGAGGACCCAGTTTGTGGGGGCAATAAGCTGACTTTGTATAAATATACAAAAGTATGAAGGCTATTGCTTAACGCATTGTAAGCCGCCCTGAGTCTCCGGAGAAGGTGGCATATAAATCAAATTTAAAAAAATAAAAATAAATTTAAAAAATTGAGTAGTTCGGAGAACGGGTAGTAAAAATTCTGACTGCCGCCCCCCCATCTATTCTCTGCCTCCCAAGTCCCAGCTGATTGAGAGGAAATGGGGATTTTACAGTATCCTTTCCCTGGAGTGGGGTGGGAATGGAGATTTTACAGTATCCTTCCTCTGCCACACTCACCAAGCCATGCCACACCCACCAAGCCACACCCACAAAACTGGTAGTAAAAAATTTTGAAATCCACCACTGCTGTGGGATTCCCAAGAGTGTGTTGGAGATGCCTGCCCACTTGCTCAGTGAGATGCCTAAATAGCCCCTTTTACCATCAGTCTCATGATGAAATATCCTTTTGAGTTGCTATTCAGGCGGTCCGGGATACTTCCCCAGGCCCAAAGACAAGGCTGTGCTGGTGGAGGAACAGGCTATTTTTGGTTTCTAGGACAGAAATGATCTCATGTTTTGTCTAATCTAAATTCTGTCAAGCAAGCAAAATAAGAGAGAGCTGGTGAGCGAAAAATACACGTTTAATAGAAGTCTGCTAGCCACATGTTCCCATTCCTCAAGGCAGGGAAGGGGGTGGGGTTGCGGGGAGCAGAAGCCTCTTTGCTGCAGGACAAAATTGGATTCGGCTCGGGCTCCTCCTTTCATCGAACCCCCAACCACACCGGGTGCCCTCAGGCCAAAGGGGAGCCCGCTGGAAGTTTCTGGGATCCCTCAAGCAGGCCTTTGCTGGAAATCGGTAAAATCAAGCTAGAAGAAGAACTTGGGAGCCAGAAAACCCCACCTTGGGTCCATCAAAATGCAGTGGCAATTTTAGAATCGAAAAGGAAAAGAGATTTTCCTGAACAATTATATGTTCAGGATGTGGAGTTGGATAAGTCTACCTCCCCACCCCCGAATGTTGTCCTTACAAGGCAAAGAGAGGAGACACAACCTGACTGATCCTCTTTTTGACATTGCTCACAAATATTTGAGTCGTGGCGGTGCAGTGGTAAGAATGCAGTACTACAGGCAAATTCTGCCCACTGCCAGGAATTTGATCCTGATGGGGCTCGAGGCTGACTCAGCCTTCCATCTTTCCGAGGTCAGGAAAATGTGGACCCAGATTATTGGGGGCAATATGCAAACCATGTTTCTACAGAGAGTGCAGTAAAGCACTAAGAGGCAATATACAAGTCAAAGCGCTATTATTATTGCTATTTTGTGCAGGTTTCTTTTTTTAATGAATGAGTCTCAGAACCTTCCAAATAATGTTGGCCAGGAGGATGAACACCCAGAGGGTGGCTGCATAGTGATACCACGATGAAGGGGACAAAGGAGGGAAAGTGGGAATTATCCCACAAAGTCTGTCGTTCAGAATTAGGAAGTGAGATGTTTTGTAGAGGAGCATCCTGTAAAGTGCCTACCTGTCTTTTTGGGCAAATGACACTGGAGATACCAGCGCCTTCAGAAGGGAGAGGAGAGGAAGGATGGGTCTCTTGGCATCCACTAGCAAAACTGGGAGATTGGCTTGACCTCCAAGAGATAGATGAGAAGATCAGAGGGAGACAGCCAGGAATCCTGTAGCCTTTTGCTCTTCTAAGAATGAGCAAGCCAGCGGGCAGATCTTTGTCAGGGCCCCAGACACTGTCACTGTCTTCGGTCTGCCCATTGGCCTACACAAACCACCTCCAACCCTTCCCCACTTCCTGATAGTTCTCTCACCTGAATCCTGCCTGAACCTTGATATCATCTGTTTGGAACAATTTGGCATGCAGCCAAGCTTCTACAGAAACAATTCTCATGAATGAAGGCAAATATATGTGTCCCAGGATAATGTTGTAAAATCCAATCTGGGTTAGTCTTCCGAGCTTTCAGATTGATGCTGGAGCCCATACTCAGGGAACTTCTCGCTACTGGAATATGTACTTCAGGCTGCTCTAGGCATTGTATTTATGTGTTGCCTAGTTAGGTGTGGCTTCCTATTGGTTGATTGGGGTGTTGATGGCTGGCTATTGGCTGTTATTTCCTTGGGATGCTAAGTTCAATTTTGTCTCTCAGGGCTTTTCTGCTTCATGTCTGAAGAATGGATTTTTCTTGCAGCTCCAAGGGGAGATTTGTAAACTGTTGCTTATATGGGATTCTTGGACCTCCATGAAATTTTTGCTTTTGGACTCATAAATACCAACTGCAAGTTCCTTCTATTTGGACCTTCTCCTCCCTCCTCCAAACTCTCACAAAAGCATGGATTCCCTCATCCCAGCTCTAGGAAGCCAGTGAAAGCAATCAGTGACCTCTCTGCAAATTTACCTGTATAGGGAAAAATCAAAAATGGACTAGATTAAACTGAAACATTTGAGCATTGTACTGATCTAGAAGCTTCATTACCCTGTACAGCTTCACTAGTCCAGCAATGGACTCCTCCTGGTCAGTCTCAAGGGCTGTTGTGACTCAGGGGTTGCTAGGGATCCTGGATTAGGGAAGCTCTTTTCCTGCAGGCATCTGGCCAGCATCTGGAATCGGCTTTCCATTGCCATCCACATTGCCATCCATCTCACCCCAAAGAGGCCACCCCTTTTTGAAGCACAGCACCTCCTCTTTCCCTCTTGATTCGTGGCACTTTTTAGTCTTTCAAACACCTCCAGAGGACAATCACAATGCCTAGCGATCAAAGATGGGGCTCATCCCAGGCAGCTTCTCCCTGTTTAGCAGGGAGTTTGCCACCTGTCCTTTTGAGAGAACACCTATCAGAAGATCCCACAAGAGAGCTTTCCGTTGTTGACAGCACTGGGGAGAACTTGAGGATTTTTCTCGGAATTTGCCAGGAGAGAGCTAAGAGGGCCAACCCCCATTTCCAAGCTGTGATTCCTCTGCTTTGGTTGTAACAACACAGGAGAAGCCTAGGAAATGCAGGGCCCGTAATGAAAGCAGCCTGGGATCGGATCCTGCCTTTATCTCTCCAGTTTTCTGATCTTGAGGGCTCCATGTTTTTTTTTTTAACTCGGGTTGGATAAACAATATGGGATTGTATATGCAACGAAGCTCTAATTATCCTCACCCCCCACCCCACTCCGGGTGTATTTCCTTAAAGGAAATGAACTGGGCATGGCAGGCCAGCCAATTCAAGAAACGCAGCACTGCAATCACTTCCAGATTTTTCTTCGTTTCGTAAAAAAAAATTTAAAAAAATAAAAACAGGCAATCTGATTGCTAAAAGCGGTGCAAAGAGAGGGAGAGAGAGAGAGAGAGAGCAGAATTGCCGAGATGGTTCTGCTGACTGGGGCAGCCAAGGACTCTGCTGATGGGGAACTGGGGCAGTTCCAGGGGAGCCCCAGGGCTGTTTTCTCTCCTGAAAGAGGGAACTATGGTTCTGGTGCTCCCAACCGGGATGGGAGCTGGTGGGGTGGTGTGGGGATTTCTGCTGCTGCAATTGCAACAGTTGAAGATTTGTCAGCAGGATCCTGCCTTGAGCAGATTTACTCCCAAGAGGGGGAAGGGGAAGACAGACGAAGCAGGAGCTGCAAAACCCGCTTTGCCATTTGACAGACTCATATGGCAGGTCTGTCTGCTTTCCCTCCACTTTGGGCTTAATAATAATGGAATAACAGAGTTAGAAGGGACCTTGTAGGTCATCTACACCCATCCAAGAAAATCAATTCAAGAGGAAATATTTCTGTATCAGATCCGAACAGCAGAAATGATGTCCTTTTGGTCTTTTATTTGGCTAGAACCCCCCCCCCCTAAACTCCCTGCAGCCCCCCCGCAAACCCTTCTATTGTTTCCAGAGCAATTCCGAGCCCTTTGGCTACTCCAAGGACCCAACAAGGCTGTTCACCCCCTCAATACTCCCCCACCCCAAGACACACACCTGCAATATAGGTAGTCCTCGACTTTGGCCACAATTGAGCCCAAAATTTATGTTGCTACATGAGACCTTTGATAAGAGAGTTTTGTCTCATTTTATGACCTTTCTGGCCACAGTGGTTAGGTAATTCACTGCCATTGTTAAATTAGTAACGCGGTTGTTAAATGAATCCGGCTTCCCCATTGACTTTGCTTGTCAGAAGGTTGCAAAAGGGGGGGATCACGTGACCCCAGGACACTGCAACTATTGTAAATATGAGTCAGTTGCCAAGCATTCAAATTTGGATCATGTGACCATGGGTCATAAATTGGCCGTGTCCTCTTTGGCTATGTCCAGCTCTTAGCCTATCACCTGTTAACGTTGCAAGCCAGAAGAATATAAACTGACAGCAAAC
Organism: Arizona elegans; assembly: GCA_022577455.1. Taxonomy (NCBI): domain Eukaryota; kingdom Metazoa; phylum Chordata; class Lepidosauria; order Squamata; family Colubridae; genus Arizona; species Arizona elegans. Next base: position 18,444,720 of record JAKOOJ010000015.1, read on the forward strand.
TGTACTCCTTAGTAGCGCTGATGGTTTTACCAAGTTTGGATAATGAAATGTCTGCAAGAAAACAAACAAGCAGAGAGAGCACCAAGGACCCCTCAGTTCACCCACGAGCTATAAATATTCTCCTCTATCGGTTGCTAAGATCCCCCTCTTCCCTGCTGCCCATATTTGTTGACCTTTCTCTAAGAGTTGCAAAACAAAACTGAAGGGCTTCGGTAGGACAGGTGGTTTCGCGGGAGAGCAGAGGGGGGACGCCTCGCCAGGAATTCATTAGCAAAGCAACATGGGTGCAAATGTTCATGCAAAGCCCTTCATGTGGCTGTCATTATGGCGATATGCACAACCTGACGTACACATGCAAACACACAACCTGCCTGCTTTACAGAGACCCATTTGCATCTCGATAGTGGGTGGGGGTGGGGGAGAAGTGCTGTGAACAGCACAGACACCAATATCGGGATGTCGGAAGCTCTATGAACAAAATATTACAACCCTAGAAAGGAAAGAGAGAAGATGGCCTGCAGATGCTGTATTTGCCCTGATTTCAAAAATAATGAAAGCAGGGTACAAAGGAGGAGGAGGAGGAGGAAGGAAGGAAGGGAGGGAGGGAGGGAGGGAGGGAGGGAGGGAGGAAGGAAGGAAGGAAGGAAGGAAGGAAGGAAGGAAGGAAGGAAGGAAGGAAGGAAGGAACAGAGAGGGGGAGAAAGAAAGGAAGGAAGGAAGGAAGGAAGGAAGGAAGGAAGGAAGGAACGGACAGAGAGAGGGGGAAGGAAGGAAGGAAGGAAGGGACAGAGAGAGGGGGAGAAAGAAAGGAAGGAAGGAAGGAAGGAAGGAAGGGACAGAGAGGGGGAGAAAGGAAGAAAGGAAGGAAAGAACAGAGAGAGGGGGAGAAAGAAAGGAAGGAAGGAAGGAAGGAAGGGACAGAGAGGGGGAGAAAGGAAGGAAGGAAGGAACGGACAGAGAGAGGGGGAGAAAGAAAGGAAGGAAGGAAGGAAGGAAGGAAGGAAGGAAGGAAGGAAGGAAGGAAGGAAGGAAGGAACGGACAGAGAGAGGGGGAAGGAAGGAAGGAACAGAGAGAGGGGGAGAAAGAAAGGAAGGAAGGAAGGGAGGGAGGGAGGGAGGGAGGGAGGGAGGGACAGAGAGGGGAGAAAGGAAGAAAGGAAGGAAAGAACAGAGAGAGGGGGAGAAAGAAAGGAAGGAAGGAAGGGACAGAGAGGGGGAGAAAGGAAGGAAGGAAGGAAGGAACAGAGAGAGGGGGAGAAAGAAAGGAAGGAAGGAAGGAAGGAAGGAAGGAAGGAAGGAAGGAAGGAAGGAAGGAACAGAGAGAGGGGGAAGGAAGGAAGGAAGGAACAGAGAGAGGGGGAGAAAGGAAGGAAGGAAGGAAAGAACAGAGAGAGGGGGAGAAAGAAAGGAAGGAAGGAAGGAAGGAAGGAAGGAAGGGACAGAGAGGGGGAGAAAGGAAGGAAGGAAGGAAGGAACAGAGAGAGGGGGAGAAAGAAAGGAAGGAAGGAAGGAAGGAAGGAAGGAAGGAAGGAAGGGACAGAGAGGGGGAGAAAGGAAGGAAGGAAGGAACGGACAGAGAGAGGGGGAAGGAAGGAAGGAAGGAACAGAGAGAGGGGGAGAAAGGAAGGAAGGAAGGAAGGAAGGAAGGAACAGAGAGGGGGAGAAAGAAAGGAAAGAAGGAAGGAAGGAACAGACAGAGAGAGGGGGAAGGAAGGAACAGAGAGAGGGGGAGAAAGAAAGGAAGGAAGGGAGGGAGGGAGGGACAGAGAGGGGGAGAAAGGAAGAAAGGAAGGAAGGAAGGAAGGGACAGAGAGGGGGAGAAAGGAAGGAAGGAAGGAAGGGACAGAGAGAGGGGGAGAAAGAAAGAAAGGAAGGAAGGAAGGAAGGAAGGGACAGAGAGGGGGAGAAAGGAAGGAAGGAAGGAAGGAACAGAGAGAGGGGGAGAAAGAAAGGAAGGAAGGAAGGAAGGGACAGAGAGGGGGAGAAAGGAAGGAAGGAAGGAAGGAACGGACAGAGAGAGGGGGAAGGAAGGAAGGAAGGAAGGAAGGAAGGAAGGAAGGAAGGAAGGAAGGGAGAGGGGGAGAAAGAAAGGAAGGAAGGAAGGAACGGACAGAGAGAGGGGAAAGGAAGGAAGGAAGGAACAGAGAGAGGGGGAGAAAGAAAGGCAGGAAGGAAGGAAGGAAGGAAGGAAGGAAGGAAGGAAGGGACAGAGAGGGGGAGAAAGGAAGGAAGGAAGGAACGGACAGAGAGTGGGGGAGAAAGGAAGGAAGGAAGGAAGGAACAGAGAGAGGGGGAGAAAGGAAGGCAGGAAGGAAGGAAGGAAGGAACAGAGAGGGGGAGAAAGAAAGGAAGGAAGGAACAGACAGAGAGAGGGGGAAGGAAGGAAGGAAGACACAGAGAGAGGTGGAGAAAGAAAGGAAGGAAAGAAGGAAGGGAGGGAGGGAGGGAGGGACAGAGAGGGGGAGAAAGAAAGGAAGGAAGGAAGGAACAGAGAGAGGGGGAGAAAGGAAGGAAGGAAGGAAGGAAGGAACAGAGAGAGGGGGAGAAAGAAAGGAAGGAAGGAAGGAAGGGACAGAGAGGGGAAGAAAGGAAGGAAGGAAGGAACGGACAGAGAGAGGGGGAAGGAAGGAAGGAAGGAACAGAGAGAGGGGGAGAAAGAAAGGAAGGAAGGAAGGAAGGAAGGGACAGAGAGAGGGGGAAGGAAGGAAGAAAGGAACAGAGAGAAGGGGAGAAAGAAAGGAAGGAAGGAAGGAAGGAACAGAGAGAGGGGGAGAAAGAAAGGAAGGAAGGAAGGAAGGAAGGGACAGAGAGGGGGAGAAAGGAAGGAAGGAAGGAACAGAGAGAGGGGGAGAAAGAAAGGAAGGAAGGAAGGAACAGAGAGAGGGGGAGAAAGGAAGGAAGGAAGGAAGGAAGGAAGGAAGGGACAGAGAGGGGGAGAAAGGAAGGAAGGAACAGAGAGAGGGGGAGAAAGGAAGGAAGGAAGGAAGGAAGGAAGGAAGGAAGGAAGGAAGGGACAGAGAGGGGGAGAAAGGAAGGAAGGAAGGAAGGAAGGAAGGAAGGAAGGAAGGAACAGAGAGGGGGAGAAAGAAAGGAAGGAAGGAAGGAACAGAGAGAGGGGGGAGAAAGGAAGGCAGGAAGGAAGGAAGGAAGGAACAGAGAGGGGGAGAAAGAAAGGAAGGAAGGAAGGAAGGAAGGAACGGACAGAGATAGGGGGAAGGAAGGAAGGAAGGAAGGAAGGAAGGAAGGAAGGAAGGAAGGAACGGACAGAGAGAGGGGGAAGGAAGGAAGGAAGGAACAGAGAGGGGGAGAAAGAAAGGAAGGAAGGAAGGAAGGAACAGCAGAGAGAGGGGGAAGGAAGGAAGGAAGGAAAAGAGAGAGGGGGAGAAAGAAAGGAAGGAAGGAAGGAAGGAAGGGACAGAGAGGGGGAGAAAGGAAGGAAGGAAGGAACGGACAGAGAGAGGGGGAGAAAGAAAGGAAGGAAGGAAGGAAGGAAGGAAGGAAGGAAGGAAGGAAGGAAGGAAGGAACGGACAGAGATAGGGGGAAGGAAGGAAGGAACAGAGAGAGGGGGAGAAAGAAAGGAAGGAAGGAAGGAAGGGAGGGAGGGAGGGAGGGACAGAGAGGGGGAGAAAGGAAGAAAGGAAGGAAAGAACAGAGAGAGGGGGAGAAAGAAAGGAAGGAAGGAAGGAAGGAAGGAAGGAAGGAAGGAAGGAAGGAAGGGACAGAGAGGGGGAGAAAGGAAGGAAGGAAGGAAGGAACAGAGAGAGGGGTAGAAAGAAAGGAAGGAAGGGAGGGAGGGACAGAGAGGGGGAGAAAGGAAGGAAGGAAGGAAGGAAGGAAGGAAGGGACAGAGAGAGGGGGAGAAAGAAAGAAAGGAAGGAAGGAAGGAAGGAAGGGACAGAGAGGGGGAGAAAGGAAGGAAGGAAGGAAGGAACAGAGAGAGGGGGAGAAAGGAAGGAAGGAAGGAAGGAAGGAAGGGACAGAGAGGGGGAGAAAGGAAGGAAGGAAGGAACGGACAGAGAGAGGGGGAAGGAAGGAAGGAAGGAAGGAAGGAAGGAAGGGAGAGGGGGAGAAAGAAAGGAAGGAAGGAAGGAACGGACAGAGAGAGGGGAAAGGAAGGAAGGAAGGAACAGAGAGAGGGGGAGAAAGAAAGGCAGGAAGGAAGGAAGGAAGGAAGGAAGGAAGGAAGGAAGGAAGGGACAGAGAGGGGGAGAAAGGAAGGAAGGAAGGAACGGACAGAGAGAGGGGGAGAAAGGAAGGAAGGAAGGAACAGAGAGAGGGGGAGAAAGGAAGGCAGGAAGGAAGGAAGGAAGGAACAGAGAGGGGGAGAAAGAAAGGAAGGAAGGAAGGAACAGACAGAGAGAGGGGGAAGGAAGGAAGGAAGACACAGAGAGAGGTGGAGAAAGAAAGGAAGGAAAGAAGGAAGGGAGGGAGGGAGGGAGGGACAGAGAGGGGGAGAAAGGAAGGAAGGAAGGAAGGAACAGAGAGAGGGGGAGAAAGGAAGGAAGGAAGGAAGGAAGGAACAGAGAGAGGGGGAGAAAGAAAGGAAGGAAGGAAGGAAGGAAGGAAGGGACAGAGAGGGGGAGAAAGGAAGGAAGGAAGGAACGGACAGAGAGAGGGGGAATGAAGGAAGGAAGGAACAGAGAGAGGGGGAGAAAGAAAGGAAGGAAGGAAGGAAGGAAGGGACAGAGAGAGGGGGAAGGAAGGAAGAAAGGAACAGAGAGAAGGGGAGAAAGAAAGGAAGGAAGGAAGGAACAGAGAGAGGGGGAGAAAGAAAGGAAGGAAGGAAGGAAGGAAGGAAGGGACAGAGAGGGGGAGAAATGAAGGAAGGAAGGAACAGAGAGAGGGGGAGAAAGGAAGGAAGGAAGGAAGGAAGGAACAGAGAGAGGGGGAGAAAGAAAGGAAGGAAGGAAGGAAGGAAGGAAGGAAGGGACAGAGAGGGGGAGAAAGGAAGGAAGGAAGGAACAGAGAGAGGGGGAGAAACAAAGGAAGGAAGGAAGGAAGGAACAGAGAGAGGTGGAGAAAGAAAGAAAGGAAGGAAGGAAGGAAGGGACAGAGAGGGGGAGAAAGGAAGGAAGGAAGGAACAGAGAGGGGGAGAAAGAAAGGAAGGAAGGAAGGAAAGAACGGACAGAGAGAGGGGGAGAAAGAAAGGAAGGAAGGAAGGAAGGAAGGAACAGAGAGGATGAGAAAGAAAGGAAGGAAGGAAGGAACAGACAGAGAGAGGGGGAAGGAAGGAAGGAAGGAAGGAACAGAGAGAGGGGGAGAAAGAAAGGAAGGAAGGAAGGAAGGAAGGAAGGGACAGAGAGGGGGAGAAAGGAAGGAAGGAAGGAACAGAGAGAGGGGGAGAAAGAAAGGAAGGAAGGAAGGAACAGAGAGAGGGGGAGAAAGGAAGGAAGGAAGGAAGGGACAGAGAGGGGGAGAAAGGAAGGAAGGAACAGAGAGAGGGGGAGAAAGAAAGGAAGGAAGGAAGGAAGGGACAGAGAGGGGGAGAAAGGAAGGAAGGAACTGACAGAGAGAGGGGGAGAAAGGAAAGAAGGAAGGAAGGAAGGAAGGAACAGACAGAGAGAGGGGGAAGGAAGGAACAGAGAGAGGGGAAGAAAGAAAGGAAGGAAGGAAGGGAGGGAGGGAGGGACAGAGAGGGGGAGAAAGGAAGGAAGGAAGGAAGGAAGGGACAGAGAGAGGGGGAGAAAGAAAGAAAGGAAGGAAGGAAGGAAGGAAGGGACAGAGAGGGGGAGAAAGGAAGGAAGGAAGGAAGGAACAGAGAGAGGGGGAGAAAGAAAGGAAGGAAGGAAGGAAGGGACAGAGAGGGGGAGAAAGGAAGGAAGGAACGGACAGAGAGAGGGGGAAGGAAGGAAGGAAGGAAGGAAGGGAGAGGGGGAGAAAGAAAGGAAGGAAGGAAGGAACAGAGAGAGGGGGAGAAAGGAAGGAAGGAAGGAACAGAGAGAGGGGGAGAAAGAAAGGAAGGAAGGAAGGAACAGAGAGAGAGGGAGAAAGAAAGGAAGGAAGGAAGGAAGGAAGGAAGGAAGGAAGGAACAGAGAGAGGGGGAAGGAAGGAAGGAAGGAACAGAGAGAGGGGGAGAAAGAAAGGCAGGAAGGAAGGAACGGACAGAGAGAGGGGGAAGGAAGGAACAGAGAGAGGGGGAGAAAGAAAGGAAGGAAGGAAGGGAGGGAGGGACAGAGAGGGGGAGAAAGGAAGGAAGGAAGGAAGGAAGGGACAGAGAGAGGGGGAGAAAGAAAGAAAGGAAGGAAGGAAGGAAGGAAGGGACAGAGAGGGGGAGAAAGGAAGGAAGGAAGGAACAGAGAGAGGGGGAGAAAGGAAGGAAGGAAGGAAGGAACAGAGAGAGGGGGAGAAAGAAAGGAAGGAAGGAAGGAAGGAAGGAAGGAAGGGACAGAGAGGGGGAGAAAGGAAGGAAGGAAGGAACAGAGAGAGGGGGAGAAACAAAGGAAGGAAGGAAGGAAGGAACAGAGAGAGGTGGAGAAAGAAAGAAAGGAAGGAAGGAAGGAAGGAACAGAGAGAGGTGGAGAAAGAAAGAAAGGAAGGAAGGAAGGAAGGGACAGAGAGGGGGAGAAAGGAAGGAAGGAAGGAACAGAGAGGGGGAGAAAGAAAGGAAGGAAGGAAGGAAAGAACGGACAGAGAGAGAGGGAGAAAGAAAGGAAGGAAGGAAGGAAGGAAGGAACAGAGAGGATGAGAAAGAAAGGAAGGAAGGAAGGAACAGACAGAGAGAGGGGGAAGGAAGGAAGGAAGGAAGGAACAGAGAGAGGGGGAGAAAGAAAGGAAGGAAGGAAGGAAGGAAGGGACAGAGAGGGGGAGAAAGGAAGGAAGGAAGGAACGGACAGAGAGAGGGGGGAGGAAGGAAGGAAGGAACAGAGAGAGGGGGAGAAAGAAAGGAAGGAAGGAAGGAAGGAAGGGAGGGACGGAGGGAGGGACAGAGAGGGGGAGAAAGGAAGAAAGGAAGGAAAGAATAGAGAGAGGGGGAGAAAGAAAGGAAGGAAGGAAGGAAGGAAGGAAGGAAGGAAGGAAGGAAGGAAGGAAGGGACAGAGAGGGGGAGAAAGGAAGGAAGGAAGGAAGGAACAGAGAGAGGGGTAGAAAGAAAGGAAGGAAGGAAGGAAGGAAGGAAGGAAGGGACAGAGAGGGGGAGAAAGGAAGGAAGGAAGGAACGGACAGAGAGAGGGGGAAGGAAGGAAGGAAGGAACAGAGAGAGGGGGAGAAAGGAAGGAAGGAAGGAAGGAAGGAAGGAACAGAGAGGGGGAGAAAGAAAGGAAGGAAGGAAGGAAGGAACAGACAGAGAGAGGGGGAAGGAAGGAACAGAGAGAGGGGGAGAAAGAAAGGAAGGAAGGAAGGGAGGGACAGAGAGGGGGAGAAAGGAAGGAAGGAAGGAAGGAACGGACAGAGAGAGGGGGAGAAAGAAAGAAAGGAAGGAAGGAAGGAAGGGACAGAGAGGGGGAGAAAGGAAGGAAGGAAGGAAGGAACAGAGAGAGGGGGAGAAAGAAAGGAAGGAAGGAAGGAAGGGACAGAGAGGGGGAGAAAGGAAGGAAGGAACGGACAGAGAGAGGGGGAAGGAAGGAAGGAAGGAAGGAAGGGAGAGGGGGAGAAAGAAAGGAAGGAAGGAAGGAAGGAAGGAACAGAGAGGG
>JAKOOJ010000015.1:18454851-18547351 GCA_022577455.1 Arizona elegans
AGGGGAGAAAGAAAGGAAGGAAGGAAGGAAGGAACAGAGAGAGGGGGAGAAAGAAAGGAAGGAAGGAAGGAAGGAAGGAAGGGACAGAGAGGGGGAGAAAGGAAGGAAGGAAGGAACAGAGAGAGGGGGAGAAAGAAAGGAAGGAAGGAAGGAACAGAGAGAGGGGGAGAAAGGAAGGAAGGAAGGAAGGAAGGAAGGGACAGAGAGGGGGAGAAAGGAAGGAAGGAACAGAGAGAGGGGGAGAAAGAAAGGAAGGAAGGAAGGAAGGAAGGAAGGAAGGAAGGAAGGAAGGAAGGAAGGAAGGGACAGAGAGGGGGAGAAAGGAAGGAAGGAAGGAAGGAAGGAACAGAGAGGGGGAGAAAGAAAGGAAGGAAGGAAGGAAGGAAGGAACAGAGAGGGGGAGAAAGGAAGGAAGGAAGGAAGGAAGGAAGGAAGGAAGGAAGGAAGGAAGGAAGGAAGGAACAGAGAGGGGGAGAAAGAAAGAAAGGAAGGAAGGAAGGAAGGAACGGACAGAGAGAGGGGGAAGGAAGGAAGGAAGGAACAGAGAGAGGGGGAAAAAGAAAGGAAGGAAGGAAGGAAGGAAGGAAGGAAGGAAGGAAGGGACAGAGAGGGGGAGAAAGAAAGGAAGGAAGGAAGGAAGGGAGGAACGGACAGAGAGAGGGGGAAGGAAGGAAGCAAGGAACAGAGAGAGGGGGAGAAAGAAAGGAAGAAAGGAAGGAAGGAAGGAAGGAAGGAAGGAAGGAAGGAAGGAAGGAAGGAAGTCTGGGAAACCCTTTTACATCCATCGTATAAGCACAGCAGAAGTTTATAGTATAATAACAATAACCAGGACTATAATATTTTCAAAGGAAAATACGTCTTTTTGTAATTTGTATTGTAAAGAAGATAAATGATTCTGCACTGTGAAAAGTGCCAAAAGGTGGGGAATTCTTCTGACAGATAAAAAAAATGAATCTGGAATGCCTCTAATTCACTCCACCATGCATGTTAATCCAGACATGTTAGGAGCTTACATGTTTTGGGCATCAGGAAAACAAAAGAGGTGGACTAATAATGACATCTTTCTTCTGATCCATGAGCCTGTTTCTCTTACGTCACTGAGTGAAAAATCAGAAAGAAAGCTCATGCTTTGTCTTTCTCACTTGATGAGAAACCAACAAGGTGAGTTTAGGCTTCAATAAAACAGGCAAGGCAAATTCTCTTTCAAACTCACCTCAGTTCATGGATCGGAGGGCAAATATAAGTCAATAGATTTAGGACATCAGAGAGCAATTGAAGAATGTAATTTCTGCAAAAGAATCAGTAGAAATGGAGGAGGAATTAACACAGCATACAATGGTAGAGGTGGGGATTAGGGCAGCTGAGGTTCTGAATGAATTAAGCTTGATAAAGGACATCAAGAATAGTAAGAAAAGCTGCTTCAAATCAATTCCAAAGAAAAGGAAGATGATCACTGAAGATAAGGAAATGCTAACTAGTAAGAAAGAAAAGACAGTTTCAAATTGGTTAAATCTTCTGCAACTTGTTTCCTCAGCAAATTGGGAAGAACATGTGATGCTTGAAGCTTTAAACTGATACAAGTAAAATCAGAGAATATAATTCCTTGATTGTGTGCTAGGTTATTGAAAGAAGTATCGTCTGATGGTCTGGCTAAGCCTTTATTATCTTTGAGAAATTGAGAAGAATAAAAGAAGTGGCAGATGAAAAGAGGAGTGCAAATGTTGATCCGATCTTCAGAAAGAGGAAAAAGGATTGAAAGAAATGCAGACACTTTGACATCAATCCTGAGAAGATCCAAACCTGATTTTAAAGACATTGAGCTACAAATATCCTGTGGTGGAAATCACATGAAATCAGCACAAGTCCTAAAATGTTACAATAACAATAAAAACAAACCAATCTTGGCAGACTGGCTTTTTTTAATCAATTATTTTTAATCCTTAATAGACTGAACCAATAATATAACTCAAAGTAGATAAAAAAAGAACTTGACTTCAGAAAAAGGTTTGACAAAGAACCTTCTGATACGTCAATTAGCACGCTGGTTAATGGTTGACCGGATATATTTATGACGGTTACAATGGGCTGGGGTCATGTGATCCATTTGCAACCTTCTGACAAGCAAAGTCAGTGGGGAAACCAGATTCACTTAACAGCCATGTTACTAACTTCACAATTGCAGTATTTCACTTAACAACCGTGGCAAGAAAAATCATCAAATGGGGCAAAATAACAACTGTCTCACAACAGAAATTTTGGGCTCAATTGTGGTTCGTAAATCAAGGACTACCTATAAACATGTGCCTCCACACTACAGAATTTTCTCATGGGAAGGATTCTTATAATTAGTTTCAAAATCTTATTTCATATCCTTCTGGACCCATAGTCTGTCTGTAACTTTCCAAAATTAACACTTAGTTTTAGTTTTTTTAGTTTTAGTTTTATTCAATTTATATACCGCCCTACACCCGAAGGACTCAGGGCGGTGAACAGCCACAAGATAAAACATATAAATACAAAATTTAAAAGCAAAATAAAACCAAATTAAACAATTTGGCCCAAGACAGATTTAAAACACCCCAATACTTAAGAACAGATTAAAATTTACATTTTAAAAGGGAAAATTAGGCCAGGCCAGCCTGATGGAATAAAAAGGACTTGAGAGCGCGAAGGAAGGTGCGCACATCCAGGATCCTCCGTATCTCCGGGGGGAGCTCATTCCAGATAGTAGGTGCCCCCACAGAGAAGGCTCTCCCCCTGGGGGCCGCCAGTCGGCATTGTTTGGCCAACGGCACCCGGAGGAGCCCCTCTCTATGGGAGCGTACCGGCCGGTGGGAGGCTACTGGTGGCAGCAGCCGGTCCCATAGATAACTAGGTCCTAGGCCATGGAGTGTTCTAAAGGTGGTAACCAGAACCTTGAAGTGCACATGGAAGACCACTGGGAGCCAGTGCAGCTTGCGCAGGAGAGGTGTTACATGGGAACGCCATGTCGCTCCCATAACCACCCGCACGGCCGCACTCTGTGCCAGTTGGAGCCTCCGGGTGCTCCTCAAGGGGAGCCCCATGTAGAGAGCATTACAGTAGTCCAGGCGGGAAATGACGAGGGCATGAGTGACCATGCGTAAAGAGTCCCGATCCAGAAAGAGACGCAAATGGTGAATCAGGCGAACCTGATGAAAAATCCTTCAACATCACTTCAAGGGCATTGTTGGGGTGGTCCAGGGTGGAAATGTACAGCTGAGTGTCATCAGCGTACTGATGGTACTCCACCCCGAAACCACGGATGATCTCACCCAACGGCTTTACATAAATGTTGAACAGAAGGGGTGAGAGGACCGACCCTTGTGGCACCCCACATATGAGGCGCTTCGGGGTCGACCTCTGCCCCCCTGCCAACACAGACTGCAACCGGTCGGAGAGAAAGGAGGAGAACCACCGCAACATAGTGCCACCCATCCCTAACTCTTCCAACCGGTGCAGCATGATACCATGGTCAATGGTATCAAAAGCCGCTGAGAGATCTAACAGGACCAGGAAAGAGGAGCAACCTCTGTCCCAGAGCCCTCCAGAGATCATCAACCAATGCGACCAATGCCATTTCCATGCTGTACCCAGGCCTGAAGCCTGACTGGAATGGATCCAAATACACCGTTTCATCCAGGTGCTGGGGGAGCTGTCGCCTACCACACTCTCAACAACCTTCGCCACAAAGCGAAGGACAATAATTTGACAACACTGCTGGGTCCAGGGAAGGCTTCTTAAGGAGAGGCCTCACCACCGCCTCTTTCAAGGCTGCGAGGAAGTCACCCTCACCCAATGAAGCATTTATAATCCCCTGGAGCCAGCCTCGCGTCACCTCCTGAGAAGCCAGCATTAACCATTCAGCACTAAGCATTTTTTTACTACTGGTTCAGGCAGATAGGTAGTAAAAAATACTTTTAAAAAGTTTAAAAAAGGTTCTGGCAATTGTGCAGTGCCGCTTGATTGTCGGAACCTTTTATTTATTTATTTATTATTTATTTATTTAATTTGTATACCACCCTTCTCCAACAGGACTCAGGGTGGTGAACAGCCATGGTAAAAACACAACATATAAAATTTAAAAACAATTTAAAAAACATTAAATAATTTTGGCCATCAATTTAAAATAACCCAATTAAAACCAATTATAAATTTAAAACCGTAAGGATGGGGTCAAGCCAGCCCGGCTAGATGGAATAGATGTGTTTTCAGGGCCCGATGAAAAGTCCGGAGGTCTGGTATCATGCGTATCTCTGGGGGTAGGTTGTTCCAGAGGGCAGGTGCTGCCACAGAGAAAGCTCTCCCCCTGGGGGTCACCAGCCAACATTGTCTGGCCGATGGCACCCTGAGGAGGCCCTCTCTGTGTGAGCAAACTGGCCGGTGGGAGGCTATTGGCGGCAGAAGGCGGTCCCACAAATACCCAGGTCCTATGCCATGGAGCGCTTTAAAGGTGGTAACCAACACCTTGAAGCGCACCCGGAAGACCACAGGAAGCCAGTGCAGCTCACGCAGGAGAGGTGTTATATGTGAGCACCCCGTCACTCCCATAATCCCCTGCACGGCTGCATTCTGGACCAACTGGAGCCTCCGGGTGCACCCCAAGGGGAGCCCCATGTAGAGAACATTGCAGTAGTCCAGGCGGGAAGTGACGAGTGCCTGAGTGACCATGCATAGGGAGTTCCGATCCAGAAAGGGGCGCAACTGGTATATCAGGCGGACCTGATAAAAAGCCCCCCTGGACTTCCGGTCGGCGAGCTGCTGCGACATGGTGCTGAGTGAGTGATCGCCACTCCTCAACACCACTTGTCACCACGTCTTGGGGATCCCTTCGGGGGCGCGGGTCCTGGAGAGTCCCGCGGACAATAGAGAGAGTCAGGCGAGCGAGAAAGTGAAGCGCAAACACTTCTCGCAAAACCCGGCGGCTCTGTCAAACCGACGCGTGTGAAGTCAGCCTTTCAATGGCTGACCCGAAGCTGTGGTAGCTGACAATCAGATGGGAAGCAAGGAAGATCGGAGGCTGCAGTGTCGAGATTGAACCGTGTCCTCCCTGCCCAAGTGAAAGTGAACATCAGTAAGGGGCCGGCGGAGTCGGGTGGAAAGGTTTTCTTTTTTTTTTTTTTTTTTTTTATTGCAAAAGTTTTACAATTACATTTTCACCCCTTTTTTTCCCCCCCCCGCTACCCCCCCCCCAAACTTCCCAACCTCCCTAACCCACCTTAACCCTCCCCTCCCCCCCGGACTTCCTAATATACTCATATCAGATAAAAGGAAAAAACCCTCCTTTATATATAAGACTTAAACCCCTCCCTCCCCCTTACAAATTTTCATCTTCATTACCTTAACCTCTTTCTATCTTAATATAACGTTTTCAAATAAATTTTCCTCCTGATTACCTTAAAAATATTTCTATCATAATATAACATTTTCTAACAAATTTTCATCCTCAACCTTAAAAAATTTCTATCTTAATATAACATTTTCTAGCAAATTTTTATTCTCAACCCTAAAATATTACTATCTTGCTATAACATTTTTAAATAAAGGCTATTTGATACTTCCTAGTTTGATATTTATGCTGAACATAATCTATCCACTTCTTCCATTCCCATTCATAAGTCTCTTGAGAACAATCTTTTAAATATGCTGAAATCTTCGCCATCTCTGCAAAACTGGCCATCTTCAGAGTCCATTCCTCAATCGTAGGCAGCGCTTCATTTTTCCAGTATTTACCTATCAACAATCTTGCTGCAGTTATCATGTACAATATCAATTTTGTTTCACCCAGTGTAAAACCCTTAACTATACCCAATAAAAACACTTGTGCAGAAAATTGAATTTTTTTCTTCAAAACGTTCTGCATGACCCACCAAATTTTTATCCAAAAAGCCTTAACTTTCTTACAGGTCCACCAAACATGATAATATGTAGCGTCTATGCAATCACATCTCCAACATTTAGGCTGGACATTAGGGTACATACACGACAATTTTTTAGGATCTAGATGCCATCTATAAAACATTTTGTAGAAATTTTCCCTCAAATTCTGCGACTGCGTAAATTTAACATTCTGAACCCAAATTTTTTCCCATGTTTCCAACATCACTGGTTCTTCAAAGTTTTGTGCCCACTTAATCATACAGTCTTTAACTAATTCAGTTTCTGAATCCCTTTCTAACAAAACATTATAAAGTCTTTTAATATGCATTGGACCTTTCTCTTTTATGTGTCTAACCAATTCTTCCTCATGCATCATAATACCAATTTTTTGGTCCTCTTTCCATCTCAATTGCAATTAATTATATTGTAACCAAGTTAATTTAATCCCTTCAGCCAACAATGTCTGTAATGTCTTCAGCTGCCATCTGCCCGCATCTGTAAAAAGAACCTCTTTGTATAAAAACCCCCCGAGTGACATTATATTTGTATTCCACAAGGTATGACCAAGATCCAGCCATAGCGGTATTTTATAATTCCAATTGTTTCGGTGCTTCTTCCAAACTCTCAGCAAAGAATCTCTAAGTATATGGCTTTTAAATACTTTATCCACTTTACTGTCGTAAAATAAGTAAGCGTGCCATCCAAACTCCAGATCAAAACTTTCTGCATTCAGTATTCCAGTCTTTTTTCCTCCAAACCAATCACTTGCTAAAGTCAGAGCTGCTGCATCATAATATAACCGTAGGTTTGGAAGTTTAAGACCTCCCCTTTCTGGAACATCTTGCATAATTTTCAATTTTACTCTTGGTTTTTTCTCGTTCCAGACAAACTTGTTCACTCCAGTTTGCCATACTTTTAGTTGTTTATCATTTTTGAGCACCGGGATCATTTGAAACAGAAAAAGAAATCTTGGCAAAATGTTCATCTTAACTGCTGCTATTCTTCCAAGTAAAGACAGCTGCAGTTTTTTCCAAGTCTCCATATCTTTTTGCACCTCTCGCCACAATACCTCATAGTTATTTTGAAACAATTTCATATTTGATTCTGCAACCTGAACTCCTAGATATTTTACCTTTGGTACAATCTCAAAACCTGCCCTCCTTTCTAACTCCACTTTACGATCTTGTGTCATATTTTTAACTACCATCTTAGTTTTTCTCTGATTCAATCTAAAACCTGAAACTTTACCATAGTCTTGTATAATGTCCTTCATCTGAATTATCGATTCCATTGGCTGTGTTAGGGTAACAACCAGATCGTCTGCAAATGCCTTTATTCTGTAATCCTCTTGCCTTATCATTATACCTTTCAAAGTGTTAGAGTCCCTTATTGTATTTAACAAGACTTCTAGTGTTAAAATGAACAACAGTGGGGACAGTGGACATCCCTGTCTTGTTCCTTTTTCAATTTTAAACTCTGTTGTCAGACTTCCATTAATAATGATCTGTGCCTTTTGCTCTTGATAAATTGCTGAGACCGCCTGTATATATTGGTCCCCAAAGCCCATCTTTTTTAAGGTCTTTAGTAGAAAATTCCAATCCACTCTGTCAAAGGCCTTCTCAGCATCCAAAAAAACCAGCACTGCAGGGATCTGTTTATTTTTCTCAAGATATTCCAATAAGTCTATTACTTGCCTTACATTGTCCTTCATGTGCCTACCCTCAATAAATCCCGCTTGGTCATCATGGATCACCTTTTGAATTACTGGCATCAGTCTGTTGGCTAATACTTTTGCATAAATTTTATAATCCGTGTTCAAAAGAGATATTGGTCTGTAATTCTCCGGTTTTTTGGGACCTGCTTGCTCTTTTGGTATCAATGAAATATAAGCTGTAGTCCACGATGGAGGTACTTTTCCCCCTTGTTGTATGTTACAAAATAAGTCTCTAAGTTGTTCCACCATTTCTGCCTGCAGAGTTTTATAATACACTGCAGTCAGACCATCCGTTCCAGGAGCTTTAGCTGTTTTTAATTGTTTTATTGCTGCTATTATCTCCTCCTCTGTTATAGGATAATCCATTCTTTCCTTTTGTTGTTCAGTAATTTTTGTAACTCTTTTATCGTCCAGATATTTTTCTATAAGTCCATTCTGCACCTCCTCTCTGGCATATAGTTTAGTGTAATATTGAAGAAAAGCTTCTTTTATTAAATTCTGTTGAAAAACTTCTTTCCCCCCAATATCAACACTATCAATAGTCCGTGTACTCTGTTTCTTCCTTAATGTGTAAGCCAACCACCTGCCTGGTTTATTAGCGTTGCAGAATGTATTATGCTTCGCATATTGTAGATTTGTTGCTACTTGTTCCGCTATAAGCATTTGAAATTGGTCTTTCAGAAGTTTTATAACACTAAGTATTCTTTCATCGGGTGGAAAGGTTTTCAAACGGGGAAAAAGCGGCGACGGAGAGTGAAAAATAGCCTGAAAGATTATGGAGCTCGACAAGCCGGCGCGAAGATAAGAAGCCGAGGACGCTAATTTGCCTGCACAAGAAGAGGATTGGTGGGCACTGGGAGTAAGGAAGCCAAAAGAATCCAGAAGAAATTTCTTTTTCATTTGCTGGTCAAAGCAGAGAGACGAACTAAATCGGAGATTGGACTCTTTCTAATTGTTTCAGAAAACAGGAAGTGCATCCATTGAAGAAATCTGACAGTGCAAATTGGAAAGGACAGGCACAGAGACGATCTAGCTCCGAGGCTTACCATAGAGTTTTGACTGTGGCAGAGTAAACGGGGGAAGAAGAAAGGACTAGAGGAAACCGGCGGCGGTGTGAGAAAGGATACCACCCCCTTACTGGTGGAAATATTTGTTTGTTCCCAACTAAAAACTTGGAAAATTTCCCCTTTTTCCTTTTTTTCTGAAAAAAAAAAAAAAAAAAAACTTTTTCGATACCTTGAGCTTCTGCATATTAGCACTGTGATCAACAAGAAGCGTAAATCTCTATCGTATTTAATTGTTTATATATATATATAAGATATAAGATATACCTTATAGAGTCTATTAGATTTTCACTTACTTATTTAACTATCTAATTGCACCTAATTATATTTATCTATACTTATCTGTATAAATACTACTTGTATATATTTTACATACTGATACATTGCTATATTAGAATCAAAATACTTACATATATTAACTTATTGGTAATTAGAAGTATAGAAATTTGAATCAATAATTTTTTTAAGTAGTAATTCAGACATGAATTCCAGCTACTGATTATAGATTTACCTAGGAGCAATTGGATTATTGTGTCTTGAACTATTAGGTCTTGAATTAATTACTAATAAGTAGAAGTAGAAATAAGTAGTAATAAGTAGAAATAAGCTCCTATCAATTAATTGCTATTTATCACACAAATTAATTACTATTATAATTATATAATTATAAGTTACAAATCAACTTTTGTTATCCACGTAAGATATTGACTGGAAGTGAGGTAGATTGATAAATTGATAGTGACTGTTAATTTTATTTAAGATAGAGACTGGAAGTGATATAGATTGATAGATAGATAGACATTGTTCGATAAAAAAAAAAATTGCCTCTTATACGCTGAAGAAACATAAAAAGAGGTGACAGTTAGTGTATGAAAATTTGGAGAAATATCGAGAAAATAATTAGAGAACAAAAAAAAATCCTGGAAGAAATGACGAGTATATCATCGACGATTCTGAAAACAGGGAAGAAGACCCCCTCAAATCCCACCATATCCATGACCTCCCCGGCTACCCAAAAATCAATGGAAGGAGCACAAAAAACAGACAAGGCCATAGCAACACCAACATTATTAACAGTACAGGCAACATTGACTCTAATTCAAGAAACGATGGTGGCCATGCAGGAGAAAATGTCTAACAATCACACCGAATTAAAAACAGATATCCACCAACTGGACCAGAAGATGAATGAGATACAAGTCTCAATCTCGAACAATGAAGAAAGGATCCAGAAGGCGGAGCAAAAAATAGAACAAAATGAGAAGAAGCTGGATATGGTAGACCAGACGCTGACGACGCAAAATAAGGAATTAGAAGACTCATTGATACAATTAGAGATGGATAGGGCGTCGTTCTACTTGCGCTTTCAAAATGTGGAAGAAGATAAAGATGAGAATTTAGGAGAGAAGATGGCGGAATTAATTGCAGAAATACTCCAACAAGACAAACATGAGATTATCAGGGAACTGGACGACGTCTATAGAGTGCAAACAAATTATGCAAGGAGAAATAGGCTCCCCAGAGAAGTTCATATTAGATTCGCAAGAAAGAAAGTAAAAGACATCTTATATAATATGGCGAGGGACGGTCAAATAACTTACAGAGGAAAGGAAGTGATAATACTGAAACAGATTCCGAGAAGAGTGAGGGAGGTGAGAAAAGGCTATAGATTTTTGGCGGCGCAATTGAACAAAAGAAATATACTATTTAGATGGCTCCTGCCAGAGGGGATGCTAATCACCTGGCAGGGGAGAAAAATAAAAATAGACAGTTTGAGCACAGCACAAGATTTTCTTGATCAGTTAAGGGGTGCAGAAGAAGAACAAAGTAGTAAGGAGGAAATAGAGGCGACAAATCTAGAGGAGGAAGAAACCGCGGAGGAAAAGAAGACCGAAGGAGAGGCCAAGGAGAAAAAAACAAGACCAGTAAGAGCCGTAAGACTAAATAAGAACTAAAACCGAGCAAGGAAATCAGGAATGAAAGATCTAAAACTAATTTCAGTAAATGTTAATGGTTTAAACGACAGCAAAAAAAGGAAATTAACACTCACAAAGCTAGCAAAACAAAATATGGATATAATCTGTTTACAGGAGGTCCATATAAAAAAGGACGAGGGCAAACGTCTGGAGTATAAAAAATTTGGTAAACTATTCACCTCATTAGCAGAAAAAAGAAAGAGAGGGGTAGCAATCTATGTTAAAAAAGGTATTGAAGCAGAATTGAAATATAATGATACAAAAGGTAGAATACTTATGGTTGAAGTCACGATAGAAAACTCTAAAATGTTACTAGTGGGCATTTATGCCCCAAACAAAAAGCAAGGAGAATTCTTTAAAAAGCTACGTGAACAATTAGGGAATATGGAACATAATGAAATTTGCATGATAGGTGATTTCAACGGAATTATAGACCCAGTTAATGATTACAAAAGCAATAAAATGAATAAAAATAAAAGGGCAACCCTGCCAAAAGCCTTTTTTGATTTGGTGGAGGAAGTGAATTTAATTGACATATGGCGAACTTTGCACCCAACTGAAAGACAATTTACATTCTACTCCAACTCACAACAGTCATGGTCGAGGTTAGATATGGCTTGGGTCACTAGGACGCTAGGTTTAGAAATTGAGACGGCAGAAATTAGCCCAAACGTCTGGGCAGATCATAACCCTCTGGAAATAAAATGGAGAAATATAAAGAGAAAGAAACAACAAAGATGGAGGCTAAATACGAAATTATTGTGTGACAAAGAGTTTGTAGAAAAATTAAAAGGAGAAATTAAGACTTTTTTTGGAGAAAATGAGAACCAAGGAACACCCAGCGAAATAGTATGGGATGCATTGAAGGCATACCTGAGAGGGGTAATAATATCTTACTCCGCATATAAAAATAAACTAAAAAGAAAATCCAGGGAAGATCTCATCAAACAGCTAGAGGAAGCAGAAAGGAAACTCCAAAAAATGCCCGGTGACACTGTAGCAAAGGAAAATTGGATGGTGTGGAGACATAAATTAAACATTCTAGATCAAGAAGAGCTAGCCCAAAAAATAAAAAGAACAAAACAGCACTATTTTGAGAACGCTAATAAATCGGGCAGGTGGCTGGCCTACAAATTAAAAAAGGAAAATGAAAAAGGGACAATCCAGATATTAGAAGATGCGGAGGGAAATCTTTTAAATAAAGAAGAAGATAAATTAGAAAGAGCGAGAGAGTACTATGAATCCCTATATAAAGAAGAGGAGACCTCGGAGGGAAGAATAGATCAATATTTGGCAGAGGCGGAGCTCCCGCAAATAACAGAGGAAGAGAAGGAGATGCTCAATGCTAAGATAACAACCGAAGAGTTCAAAAAAGCCCTGTCCAAACTCAAAAATAACAAATCACCTGGCCCAGATGGATTCCCAGGAGAAATATACAAAAAACTGGAAGAAATTCTACAACCAAAATTAATGGAAATTTTTAACGAGGTTTTGACGGGCTCCAAAATTCCTGATTCATGGAGGGAAGCCCATGTTACACTGCTGCCGAAGGAAGGTGCCGACCCCAAAAAAATTCAAAACTACAGACCAATCTCACTTCTAAACACCGACTATAAATTATTTATGTGTATAATGGCAGCAAGAACTAAAAAAAATATTAAATAATTGGATTCACAAAGATCAAAATGGTTTTCTCCCAGGACGACAAATTAGGGATAATTTGAGAATTGTACTAGATACTCTAGAATACTACGAAGAACACCCAGAAAAGCAGTTGGCCTTAGTCTTTTTGGATGCCCAAAAGGCATTCGATAACCTAAATTGGAATTTTATGACCAAACAAATTAAAATAATAGGATTTGGGCAAAACTTCGAAAAAATGATAAAAACTATTTATGACAATCAGAGGGCGAGCATTTTACTAAACGGAGACAGGACAAGAACTTTCCAAATTAAGAAAGGAGTAAGGCAAGGCTGCCCCTTGTCACCGTTACTATTTATTTTGGCCCTGGAAGTTTTGCTACGAAACATCAGAAATAACGAGGAAATCAAAGGCCTGAGAATTAGAAAAGAGACCTATAAAACACAAGCCTTCGCGGACGATGTGGCGCTAATATTAGAAGATCCACTGATATCTGGACAAAAAGTACTAGAGGAATTGGGTAAATATGGAGAGGTGGCAGGCCTTAAACTGAATAAATCTAAAACCAAAATACTCACTAAAAATGTAACTGAGTCACAAAAGAAAGAGATAGAAGAAACTTTGGGCCTACAAGTAGTCCCAAAAATAAAATACCTAGGAATTTGGTTAACTAAAAGGTGTTCTTCCCTAAAAGAAGATAATTATTCCCCACTAATTAATAAATTAAAACAAGATTTGGATAGATGGAAAAAGATTAAACTATCACTTATAGGCAAAATTGCGGCAATTAAGATGAACATTCTCCCCAAGATTTTATTTTTATACCAAAACCTACCAGTAATTTTAGAGAAAAAATTTTTTTTAGAATTAAATAAGACCATTAGGGAATTTGTCTGGGAAGGGAAAAAATCAAGGATCTCACTTAAAATTCTACAGGAAAAAAGGAATGTGGGAGGATTCGGACTCCCAAATTGGGAAACGTATTATAGAGCGGCAAAGTTGATATGGATAAAGGATTGGATCACCCTGGAGAACAAGAGAATTTTAGTGTTAGAAGGTCATGACTTACAGAAAGGGTGGCATGCATATTTATGGGACAAAGACAACAAAAAGAAAACTTATTTCCACAGGCATAAAATCAGGGACTCTCTAATACAAACATGGGTGGGGATCAGGCAGAGATACTATACCAAGGTCCCAATCTGGCTTTCCATGGTAGAGGCAATGATTTACCCCAATAGGTGGGGAATGGAGAAACTGTACAGATACAAAGACATTGTAGATGGAGGGGGAAACATTAAATCAAATGAAGCTCTGAGAGATAAAGGTATAACCTTAGACTGGTGGACCTACCTACAAATAAAATCAAGATACCAGAAAGATAAAGATGAGTATGGCCTAGAATCAGGATATAATGGTTTAGATAAAATTTTGATGGGACAAGGGAATAAAGCGTTGGCCAAACTGTATAACTATCTATTGGACGAAGACAGAGATGAGGATATAATTAGAAACCAATTGAGAGCATGGGAGAGAAATATTGGACACAGTTTGGACCTTAATGAATGGGAAGATGCCTGGAACAAAAATTATAAATTAACTAGAGCAGCCACGTATAAGGAAAACCATTACAAAATGCTTCATAGGTGGCACTTAGCACCTGCAAGATTAGCAAAGATGTTCCCCAATGCACAGTCAAATTGTTGGAAATGTGGCCAGGGTCACGGCACCTTCTTTCACATGTGGTGGACATGCCCCGAAGCAAAAAGGTATTGGAGCAAAATTCGGAGATGGTCGAAAGATATACTCAAAGAAGAAATTGATTTGAATCCAGAAATATTTCTCCTGGGAATGGCAAAGAAAGGGCATGGAAAGGAAAAGGTCCATCTCCTAATACACATAGCTACAGCTGCCAGACTGGCATACGCTCAATATTGGAAAAAGAAAGACCTACCACCAGACGACCTTATAATTAATAAAATATTTGAGTGTGCAGAGATAAGTAAATTAACACACGAGATAAATGATGACGAAAACTCTGACTATGATATTGTGTGGGGAAGATGGTACGAATGGATAAATGATAGAATTAAGGAAGGAATAAATGGTGCAGAAAGTAATTAGAAATGTGTAGTTTAAATGACACCAGACATTTACTTATGTATATATGTTAAAACACTGCGAATCCGATGTTAAACTGAATCGTGACTATATTTTATTTTCTGCAAAAAAAATAAACCAATAAAAATTGTATTTAAAAAAAAAAAAAAAAAAAAGCCCCCCTGGCCACGGCCGTCATATGGTCTTCTAAAGACAGCTGTGTATCCAGGAGGATGCCCAAGTTGCGAGCCCTTTCCGTGGGGGTCAATGATTCGCCCCCAATAACCAGCGATGGCACCAGCTGGCTATATCGGGACGCCGGAAGCCACTCGGTCTTGGAAGGGTTGAGTCAGAGCTTGTTTCTCCCCATCCAGGCCCGCACGGCCTCCAGGCACCGGGACATCACTTCAAGGGCATCGTTGGGGTGTCCTGGGGTGGAGATGTACAGCTGAGTGTCATCAGCGTACTGATGGAACTGCACCCCAAAGCCACGGATGATCTTACCCAGCTGCTTTACATAAATGTTGAACAGAAGGGACGAGAGGATCGACCCTTGCAGCACCCCACAAACAAGACGCCTCGGGGTCGACCGCTGCCCCCCTGCCAACACAGATTGCAACCGGTCAGAGAGGTAGGAGGAGAACCACCGCAAAACGGTGCCCCCCACCCCCAACCCCTCCAACCGGTGCAACATGATACCATGGTCGATGGTATCAAAAGCCACTGAGAGATCTAACAGGACCAGGATAGAGGAGCATCCCCTATCCCGAGCCCTCCAGAGATCATCCACCAACGCGACCAATGCCGTTTCCGTGCTGTACCCAGGCCTGAAGCCGGACTGGAGCGGATCCAGATAGACAGCTTCATCCAGGTACTGTGGAAGCTGCTGCGCCACCACACTCTCAACAACCTTCGCAATAAAACGAAGGTTGGAGACTGGATGATAGTTAGCCAAAACAGCCGGATCCAGAGAGGGCTTCTTGAGGAGGGGCCTCACCACCGCTTCTTTCAAGGCGGCCGGTAGGACACCCTCGCTCAAGGAAGCATTAATAATCCTCTGGAGCCAGCCTCGTGTAACCTCCCGGGAGGTCAGCACCAACCAGGAGGGACACAGGTCCAATAAACATGTGGTTGCATTCAGCCGTCCCAGAATCCTGTCCACGTCCTTGGGAGCCACAGGATCGAACTCCTCCCAGATAACACTCTCAAGACCTGCCTCAGTCATCCCGTCTGGACTTACCCAGTCAGAGGCCAGGCCTTCCCGAATCTGAGCGATCTTGTCATCCAGATACTGCACAAAATCCTCAGCTTAACCCTGCAAGGGATCATCCTGAGCTCCCAGATGGAGGAGGGAGCAGGTCACCCTAAACAGGGCGGCTGGGCGATTATCTGATGACGCAATAAGAGCTGCAAAGTAGCTAGATTTTTCCGTTTTTATCGCCACTAGGTAAGTCTTAATATGAGACCTCACCAGTGTTCGGTCAGATTCGGAACGGCTGGTCCTCCAACCGCTCTCCAGGCGTCTTTTCCAGCGCTTCATCTCCCTCAGCTCCTCAGAGAACCAAGGAGCCAGGTGAGTTCGGTGCTGGGTCAGAGGCCGCAAAGGCACGATGCGGTCCAAAGCCCCAGCGGCCGCACTGTCCCAGGCGGCCACCAGGTCTTCAGCCGAGTCATGAGCCAGAGTCTCAGGAAATGGCCCAAGCTCCATCTGGAACCTATCAGGATCCATCAGGCACCTGGGGCAGAACCACCTGGTCGGCTCTGCCTCCCTGCGGTGGGGTGTAGCAGTTAGAAAGTCAAGTTGAAGAAGCGAGTGGTCAGACCATGACAAGGGTTCGATGACTATATCCCCTATATCAAGGCCACTCGACCACTGACCAGAGATAAAAACTAAGTCCAGAGTGTGCCCGCCCATGTGAGTAGGGCCCTGAATTAACTGAGTCAGATCCATGGCCGTCATGGAAGCCATGAACTCCTGAGCCACCTCAGACGTTTCACCGATGGATGGCAGGTTGAAATCCCCCATGACCAAAAGTCTGGAGGTATCAACCGCCACCTCGGCTATGTTGTTAAGCAGCTCAGGCAGGGTCGTTGCCACGTGGCAGGGAGCCAGGTACATGATCAACAGACCCATCTGCACTCCACGGCCCCACTTCACAAGAAGGGACTCACATCCGGCTACCTGTGGAACAGTCGTCTCCCTTGGCTCAAGACCTTCCTTTATAATAACCGCCACCCCCCTACCCGCCTCTGCCCTGAGCTCTTGGCTGGTGGAATGCCCGGAAGCCTGGTGAGCACATATGTACGAGGGGAACTCCCCCCTCCTGGCCCAACCAGGTCTCTGTAATACCTGCCAGGTCCGCTCCCTCCTCCTGAATAAGAGGGGGGCAAATGAGGGGGCAAATGAGGGGGGCTTTATTTACCACAGACCTGACATTGCACAACAACAGCCGAAGGCTCGGGCCCTGAGAGTCTGTGCAACCTGGGAAACGAGAAGGACCGGGGCATGCCACCGCTTGAAGATAGCGAGTGCGCACCCCCACCACATGATATGGCCCCCTGCTCCCGCCGTATCTGTCCCTCCCACTCAGCGTATTGATAGAAAAGCCCTCAGTAGAGTGAACTCTGATACCCCCTTACCCCCAGAATCCGCACCCCCTGTGTCCCAATTAGCAGCTGGGCCAGACCCCTCCCCTCGTGGGTTATCCCCCAAACCCACACAACCCTCCCCCTCCCAGAACCCCTTAAAAATCTGTCTAAAAATTTCCCCGAAAAAACCCTCAATCCCCTTTTTGCGACATGCCACCTCTTGGGGTTCCAAAGCCCATCATAAAGGTAGGCCCTCGATAGAGTAAAGGGACATACCTGCGAGAGGGGGGAGTCTCGCAGTGAGAGGAGGTCTGCCAAGGTATAGGCCAGTTCACAAACATGGGAGGTGGTTAAGGGCGACTATGGGTGCCGGAGCTGGTAATGCTGGGAGGAGTAGATGTAATACAGCTGAGCATGGGGCAACTGGGAAATCCACCGCTCTCTCACCATGATGGAAAGTCAACAAGCGGCTGCAACGATTTAGTCTGGAGGGAATTAGCTGCAGCCGCCCTCTCATGGCAACTAGGCGGCAGAAGAGCCACCAGCGGAGTCATGGTTCATCCTTCCGGAATGAGGCAGCAGAAATTGTCCAAGACTTTCAACACCGAAGCCCATAGCCCGCTGATCCTCTCCGCAATGCTGAGGCTGATAAAAGGCGATGGAAGGAAGCCAAGATGTAACAGGCACAGTACCAGAGGGAAGGAGATCAGGTGGCAACACAAATAGGGAGGCTGATAATAAGGTCCCAAAACAGATGAGGCTGGCAAGAATGGTCTGGCCGAAGCAGGTCAGGGCAGCAGTCAAGGGAGGCCACAAAAAAGGGGTGAGGAGGGATTCCAAGGAGGAGATGAGAATGGAAAATTGCCAATCCCCCTCTGGCCCATTTCCATCACTCCCAGTTCTTCTCTGGGCCCACTCCCCTGCAGTCATGTCCTGTCCTCTCAGGGCAATTTTGCCCAGATCTTCCAAGACCACAAGTTGCTCGGGGGGTTACAGAAACCCAATACAGTCCCATCCAGGAAAGCATCCCCTTCAGCCTTCAGCTAGAGCCAGCTGCCAAACGATACGGAGCTCCGCCCTCGCCCCACCGCTGGTATTGCCACCATCCGCCACCTTCGTCCCCTCAAGATGCCTGATGCTTCTACAAGCCGCCAGCGCGCTGAGGAGTTCCAAAATGGCCAGGAGCGGCTTCCACGCCACAGGGGGGCGCTAACCCGGCCACAAACTCTCTGCGGCCTGAGCGCCATCGTGGAGGCTGCCACCGCCCTCCCAGCGGCGCCCAGGTGATGCAATCCCTCCCTTTTTTAATCTTCTTAAAGCATTTTTTTACTACCGGTTCACCCAAACTGGTAGTTTTTAACACTACCGGTTTGCCCAAACCGGAGCGAACCGGTAGCATTTCACCCCTGGGCTGCAGTGATTACTGACTTCTGGTTGCCCAGTGATGGACATATGAAAAATGAGTAACAGGCCAGAATGTCGGCGTCCTTCTTCTGGGGCGATCGCATCCCACTTGCAAGGAAAACTAGAGCAGAGCAATTGATTCTTAATAACACCTGCAGGAAATGACAAGCAAGCCCAAAAGGAGATGAGCCATGGAATTCAAGCAGTTTACCTTTTGCACAGTGCTCGACACTCATTACTGACGCTGCTGTCTGTGGCTTGGGGCTATTTTTAGACTCTTATTGCTGATTGTAGCTTCAATGCTATGGGTAGTTAACTGGCAATTTCGAAGTAATGCAGAAGGCGTTCTTCTCTCTGGAGCCTGAAATCAAATTGCAGAGTGACAAAGGATGAGCTGCACACTTGTTTTGCTCTGCAGCCCTTGACCTCCATGGATCACATTCCACTTAGATGAGGAGTGACTTTGCTTTGCTTCAGAAGAAAGGAAAACTTCACGTCAGACCCAAAGTAGCTCTTTAAGTCTCCGGAGTCTTTTTCCTTCTCTTTTTCACAGAGCGGCCACTTTTAAATCTGCCAATATTTATCAACATTAATTCTTATTGACCCTCAGAGATCAGCCAAACTAGTATTTATGTGAAACACGATGAGCAAAAAAATTGGGTGAATTACTTTTGTTAGTGTCATTTTCATAAAATGAAGATTGACTATCTTGATAGAGGGTCTCCTGCTTAAGCAGGCGTGGGGCTGAAGGTCTGACTTTACTGGGATAATCTAGACAGTGGGCTTTTTCTGCTGTGCGGCTGCTTTGCAGCATCTTCTCTGCCCTGAGGGTGCATGAGAGGTGTTGTGCGGATCAGGTCTTGGGTGTGTGGAGATGGCATGGGTCACAAAGCGTGCATGGGGATCACGGGGACATGTGAGAAGTGCTACACAGGTCAAGCAGGAGATTGCATGGGTCAAGAAGAACGCATGGATGTGTGAGAGGTGCTGTGCCAGTCAGGGAGGGTGGGTGGGTTAGGGTTTACAATCATTTTCAAGTATAATTTTATCTCTGAACTTCCATCATGACTCTCTTCTTTCTACAATCTATCCTACCTCATCACCAAATCCATAGTTCATAAGGCAGCAAATAAATTAGATAGATGATAGATACATAGATGACAGATAGGTAAATAGATGATAGATAGATAGATAGATAGATAGTAGACAGACAGATAGACAGATAGATAATGGATGGATGGATAGATAGATAGATAGATAGATAGATAGATAGATAGATAGATAGATAGATAGATAATGGATGGATGGATGGATGGATGGATGGATACTTAGATAGATAATGGATGGATGGATAGATAGATAGATAGATAGATAGATAGATAGATAGATAGATAGATAATGGATGGATGGATGGATGGATGGATGGATACTTAGATAGATAATGGATGGATGGATAAATAGATAGATGATAGATAGATAGATAGATAGATAGATAGATAGATAGATAGATAATGGATGGATGGATGGATAGATAGATAGATAGATAGATAGATAGATAGATAGATGATGGATGGATGGATAGATAGATAGATAGATAGATAGTAGACAGACAGACAGACAGATAATGGATGGATGGATGGATACATAGATAGATAATGGATGGATGGATGGATGGATACATAGATAGATAGATAGATAGATAGATAGATAGATAGATAGTAGACAGACAGACAGACAGATAATGGATGGATGGATGGATACATAGATAGATAATGGATGGATGGATAGATAGATAGATAGATAGATAGATAGATAGATAGATAGATAGATAATGGATGGATGGATGGATAGATAGATAGATAGATAGATAGATAGATAGATAGATAGATAGATAGGTTTCCAGTCAACAATAAATGTAAATTGTCTTTTCTCTAATGATGGAGCATGCACAACAATCATATCATGTGTTTTAACCTCCTGTGTCCCCTCCCCTTCCCCCCGTTTGACAGAAGGGACTTTGGAGGTCTTTTAGTCCAACCCAGATGGACTTCTCTCTTCTCACAGTGCCCAAGATGCAGTCTCCTCTTGCTTTGGGATGGAACCAGAGCTTTGAGGCAGCCCTTTTTATCCCATTCTCAGAGAGTCGTCGTGGCAACCTGACCTCATGATGCTGTTTCTCTGGAGGGCTGCTCCCCAGGAGATGATCCCCAAGGCTGATGACATTGGCTATGACATTGTCTTTCTGGAATAGAAGATGCTTGTGGAATCCCCTTTAGTTGAGTTTCCTTTTGTAATTGGCTGCATTGCTCTTCCAGTCAGCTATGCTTTCCTTTTATACGTACTACTTTATTTGCAAGCTGCCCACAGTCATTCAGGAGTTGAGTTATCCAAGCCTTGAAATTGGATAATAAATAAATAAAAATAAAAATTGATCTGGAAACTATTCTGAGAACATTCCTGCTCCAGATTAATAAATAATCAGTGGATTAGCTGAGGAGTTTGCAGCCTTGAGGTCACAATTCAGCTTTCAATTAGCTTTTCAACTGAGTGGTAGAACTGTAATTAGCATACGATTACTCAGGCTGAGAATCACCTGCCGTGAAGCCAGACAAGTGAAACTACACTCAAAGAGCCCCAATGGTCTACCTGTTACTACAGTCATGACAATTTGTCCAAGTGGTCAAAATCCAGCTCAAAAGCCCACCTGAGCCCATTGCCATGTTAGGATCAGATTTCAGAGGAAGATATGGGTTCAGAGCTAGCCACTGACTTGTGGCTATTTTTGCCTGATCTGTTTATTGTTCTGTTAGTGCCCCTGCGGGGATAGCAAAGGTTTGCCTTTCTGATTTTCCCAAGCTAGAAGCTTTATTAGAGGGGGTTTGCCATCTTATTGGGTGGGGGGAGGGGGCAGGGGCCTCCTTGGTGCTTCTGCAGCAACTCTTGGGAAGCCTAGAGCCAAAGGCTGTTCCTGGGAGAAGCAACCAGAGGTTGGCAGGGGATGCCAGGACCCTTTCCAGATGGGCAGGGAAAACAGATGTGAGACATCAAACCTTAATTCTGATATATTTTACCCCTGAAATACACATCCACCACATGTGCTGACTCAGTTGGGTTCCAGTTGTCACCTTTAATTCTTTGGGTATTGCTAATGTATCCTTTCCATTGCTCTTTTCAAGATAGAACTTTGTTGAACCTCATTCAGGTCATGCCATTCACATTGGCTTTCTGTCCAAGAGGAGCTGGTGATCTGAAACTAGAAGAGTTCCCTGAATCTGTCCACATTGGTCCCTGCTCAGTTTTAGACCGATGGCTTATAAAAACATCTGCAGTTAAAATGGTTTGGCCCCAGTGAATGATTGTTCCTCCAGTACAACTGGAGGATTTATTTCCTTATTGTCTGTTCTTTTGCTATCATTCTTCTACTGTGTATGTCTTATCTTGGAATACAGAGATGGCTCAGGCTTTGGACTTCCTTGTTCCTAAGCCTCCTCTTCCTCCTGAAAAAGACAAGCCTACCCCTTGGCTTCTTTTGGAGTTAAAGTCATAACTGTAGATTAGAAGCAGGAAGGAGGATAAGTGGAGGAAGGATGAACCAGACTAAATAGGGATGAGGATGTCTGACAGCCTCTTTCAACTTCTAGTCTACTGCAATGGACTTGTAATACTCACTGAAAGGTCCTTACTTCTCTGTTTCCAGCACATCCACAGGCTGATGTTGCTTTTCCATTCCGAGGCATTCCTCCAAAAACAGTTGGAGGAAGGGAATTACAACAGTCAATGGCTCTTTGTGAACATATGCTTGGTTCTTGGAAAACAAGTGGATCAGACATAACTAGACATGGACCACAGAAGAGGAAAGTCAGAGGGATATAATTTTGATAACTACTTGTCCAGTTATCTGGACTTTTTAAGCTTGTAGAACTCAAGGATTTAGATATAACATATGGAGAACTGAGGGCCATACGTCAATCTTGATCATCTTCACTGAGTCAAGAGATCAGGATGGGACTGGTGCCATCATTAAAATATTCAGTGTCTTCTTGCCAGAGAGTTGTTCTTCCTTATATAAACTCTCTTTTGACCTAGGAGAACATCCAAGCTAGTTTCAGATCTTCCATGGGTGATCAAAAGAGGTGGTGGACATATATTTCCAAAACTATTGCAGTGATATTTCAGGAAGGAACATAGAAGGAACAATAGAATCATAGGGCTGAAAGGGACTTTGGAGGTCTTCTAGTCCAACACCCTGCCCAAGACAAATGACCTCATACTATCCTAGATAAAAGCTTGTCCAATCTGTTCTTGAAAACCTCCAGAAAGGAGCATCCACAACAGTGGTGAAATGTAAAACTTGTTACTACTGGTTTTGTGGGCGTGGCTTGGTGGGGGAGGGGAGTAATGTGACTGGGTGGGCATGGCCAACCTTTTTTTTTTTTTTTTACTTTTAAAAGCATTTTTTCTAGTTGTAGAAAAAATGCTTTTAAAAGCCTCTGACGATCCCAGCTGAGCCACAGGATCATCAGAGGCTTTTTTTTTCCTTTTAAAAGCATTTTTTCGGCCAAAGAGGTTGTAGAAAAAATGCTTTTAAAAGTTAAAAAAAAAGTATCTGATGATCATGTAGTTCAGCTCGGCATGTGGGGGGGGGAGCGTGCAAGGATTTTTGCTACCGGTTCTCCAAACCACCCGCCACCATCGCTACTGGATCAAATGATCTGGTCTGAACCGGGAGCATTTCACCCTGATCCACAATTTCTGTAGGCATGTTATTCCTACTGATATAATTGTTCTCACTGTCAGGAAATTTCTCCTTATTTCCAAGTTGGATCTCCCTCTGATGAGTTTCCACCCATTGCTTCTTATCCTGCCTTCTTTGGAGAATAAATTGACATCCTCTTTCCTGTGACAACCTGTTAAAGGATATTGTTGTTGTGTTACCAACCAGCAGAGTGTAGAGCACAGAGAAACGTTGCTGAGAGCAATGAATAAGAGATGTGCAAACTGGTTTATCAAAAGTTTACTTTATAGTGAAAAAACAATCTCATAATCTTTAAACAAATCCAAGTCTTTGCCAGTTAAATCAGTCCAGTGATACAAGAACTCTTCTTACCACACAAACAGTAGTTGGTTAGAATAACAAACTCACTCTGGTAACAAACCACGATGGTAGCAGATCCATCCAACCGATGATAGCACAATGGTTGCAACTCCACACACAATGGTAGCTTATCATCAACTGAATACTTTACAGTACCTTCCTTAAATACGTTCACAACTAATTATAGCATGACTCAGCATTACAATGAATCAGCAGTAGAACTTTAAAGTCATACAATACATATTCATATTAAAGTCACAGAACACATATATTGCCTGGACAACTTGTTAGGCTCAAACCATATCCTAACACAACCCTTCAAGGATTGGGAGACTGCTATCCTGTCTCCCCTGAGCCTCCTCTTCATTAGACTGAATATACTTCCTTCCCTCAGCCGTTCATCATATGATTTACCCTCCATACTGCTTATCATCTTTGTTGCTCTGCACTCTTTCTAGGGCCTCGGCATCTTTTTTGTCTTGTGGTGACCAGAACTGGGCACAGTATTTCAAATATGGCCTCAATAGTACAATATACAGCGTCACTGTGATTTTTCATGATCTTGATACTATCCCTCTGTTGATGCAACCCAGACCGTGTTGGCTTTTTTTGGCAGTGCAGCACACTGCTTATACTTAATCATACTTAAGCAGCAATTCACCAAGACACCTCGCTCCTTCTCACAGTTATTACTGTTGAACCAGGTACTGCCTACCCTATACCTGTGCATCTGTTTTTTCCTGCCTAAGTGCAGGACCTCACTTTTCTCACCACTGAGATGCATCTTGTTGGACTTTGAGCTGACCTTAGAGAGAAAAAATGAATGAATGAGCCATTAAGAGGGCGCTTTGAGAAAAAGGCTTAGCCCCGAGAAAAGGGAAAGTTTCAGAATTCAAAATAACCGTTTCTTGATTTCGTTTAGCATAAAGTGGGTCAGAAAGAAAGTTGAATAGGCTTTCAGGATTCGGTTATCATATCATATTATAGTAAACAGCATTCCCGGAATCCTTGGCTAACCTCTAAGCATTGACACTTTGGGATCTATTTCCAACAGGTGTTTGATTAGGATATGTTAGAGAATCTAATTTGATCCCCTTGGACCGGTAGATTCTATAACCTTATGTCAGAAGTTGAATGAAGGGAGTACCTACCTATTAGTACTCCTGGAGTTCTTCTGGATCTTGCAATCAATGTTTCAGACCATTTCTGAATGGTTGCAATCTTTCCTTCAGATCATTTCTAGAAAGTGACATTGGAGATCACTGAAGGATTACTCCACTGGGTCATTATTCATATTCCTTTAGATGAAATTGCTGGAGCAACAACTAGCTCTGTATACGTTCCTTATTGGGCAATTCCAGGGAAGCAGTTGGGATCCTGCAACATTCTAGAGTTCACCATCACTATACTTTGGTCAGAGAACAAAGGAGCATGAAGCACAAAGAAGAAAGAGGTTCTGTTGG
Source organism: Arizona elegans (assembly GCA_022577455.1). Classification (NCBI taxonomy): domain Eukaryota; kingdom Metazoa; phylum Chordata; class Lepidosauria; order Squamata; family Colubridae; genus Arizona; species Arizona elegans. The sequence continues at coordinate 18,479,797 of JAKOOJ010000015.1, forward strand.
TAAATAGCTAAGTGGATTTGGAGATTGAGGTTCAGTCTCTTCCAACTGTCCCTTGATTTGCAGGTTGAGACTTTGGCAAAGAGCATCAGAGCACATAATTACATCTAGAGTACCATCTGTGATTGCTCATCAGCTAGTTGGATTTGGCAATGACATGCATACCTTGGTTGCATCCTGTTTAGACTACTGCAAGTTGTTTTACTTTGGACTATGCTTGAAAACTGTGTGGAATTTGCAACTTTTATGAAGTCTGGCAGCCAGACTGCTAACGGTGTAAGATACTGGGATCACATGATACTTCTACTTAAAGATCTGTACTGGTTGCCAGTTGTATACCAGGCACCAACTGAGATGGTGATTTAACCTGTAGAGCCCCTCAATGCCCCTGTGCTTGAGTGAGGGATTATCTTTTCTGTTTTGAGTCTATCCACTATTTAAGACCTGCAGGAGATCCACCTAAAGCTGCTCATGTTGCCCACACCTGTCTATCTGGCACGGAGAAGCGGTCTTAAATGGGGACAGGATCATAATGGGATGTATTTCTTTGCGAGCTGAGCTTGGGCACCTTGAATACCCAACTGAGTAGAAAGGTGGGTTACAAATCAAGCAAGCAGACAATCCAACAGGCCATATTTCTAAGTGCCTTTGGAAATGCCATGCAACAACCTCTCACCACATTATGAATCCTCAGAATGAGGCTACACCTAATTGCTCTTTCCAGATGATTCCACCTGTGCAATGCCTAAGTTTTCACTTTAACAGAGCCAGGGATGGATGGGGAAGTTTCCAGGGAGTTGAAGGGCAACCCAATGAGGGAATTCTGCAAACGGGGACTATTTCTTTCTCTTTTCTTTTGGGAAAACAAGGCAGGTAACCTTCTCCAACTACATCTGCACACACTTGCTGGGCATTGAGCCTGGTGCTGTGGTGAAGCAGGATGGGGGCTGCACTTTTGCTAGCCCCTCTCTCCACATCTTCCAGAGTTGCCTAGCAGTGAGATGGGCAGCAAACAAATTTAATAAATAAATAAAAAAGTAAACCTCTGTAAATCCATAACTACTCACTCAAAGGACTTTCACACAGCAGCTGCTCATGGATGGGATTCACATATGGAGGTGCTAAGAGGTGCTAAGCCAGGAGTGCCCTGATCCCAGTGTGATCCATGCCAGGATCAAATCAGATGCAAACAGGGTTTGCATTGTCTCCAAATCCGGGAGATCATGGATGAAGGGAAACATGTTGACCCTGGAGGAAAACTGTGCATCTCCCAAACCGTTCTTGAGATTTTACTCATGTGGATTTGTTTCTCTTAAACGTACACTGGAGAATGTGATTGATGTAGCCCAAGGGAAGGGTGCCTAGCAAAACTCAAGGTGTGGAGAAGCATAAAACAGAAAACAAAGCAAAGACTTGGCTTTTCAGATGAGAGGAGAAAACTGCTCTCCCCAGGCTTCACTTCAACATAGGGGTCTTGCGTGATTGATGGGGTTTTTCACTCCGCCCATGGCCCCCCACCCCATCCTATCCCATTAGAGAGCCTGCACATTGAAATAGCAGGAACAATGATGTTTTGACGATGCAGGCTGCATAAGTGGCTGTTTGATTGACTTTATTAAAAATTGGTGAAGAGAACCTGCATGAGATCTGCAAAAGGGGGTGGGGTGGGGGTGTTATTTATTTGTCATGCTGGGAAACTTCAGGCTCCCAGTAAACCCAGTCCTTGGTGATTAACACCAAGCCATTCAACGCAAAGAAGCAGCTGCAGAAGCAAAAATGGCAAACGTCACCAAGCACGAAAACAATACACAATAAGAAAGAAGAAAACTCAGCAAAAAAACTCACGGGACGGACTGAAGCATGAAGATTCTGGGCCAGGATGAGAGGGGCATACGTCTGTTTTTGAATTCTTCTTAAAGCACACATAAGAGGCTAATTAATCTGCTGGGGAGCACTGCAGTCCTGTCATATTTATTTATTTATTTATTTATTTATTTATTTATTTATTTATTTATTTATTTTATTGGTTCGATTTATATGCCGCCCTTCTCTGGAGACTCAGGGCGGCTTACAATGCGTTAAGCAATAGCCTTCATACTTTTATATATACCTGCTTAGTAGGGCTTTTTGCCCCAAGCAGTGTTCTTTTTTATACAAAGTCAGCTTATTGCCCCCACAAACTGGGTCCTCATTTTACCTACCTTGGAAGGATGGAAGGCTGAGTCAACCTTGAGCCTGGTGAGATTTGAACCTGCAGTAATTGCAGGCAGATGGTGTTACTTAACAGCGCTTTAGTCTGCTGCGCTACCAAGGCTCTTGCTACCAAGCTGGGCTTCTGGGTGGCTCCCAAAGGAGGCCTTGAGTCAAAATTAATGACTCCTGGAGCCACTAGTAGGGAAACTGAGGAAGGAAACAGGTTTCCTTCCATCATAGGCAAGGCAAAAACCAAACGAGGCATTCCAGGAAGCAGCAGGATGGCAGCTGGGTACCAGGTTGGTTCTCCTGAGGACGGAAGGGAAAAGTTGCATCCCAGACAAAGTCTTCTTGCTCCTTTTTCAGGAGGCACAAACATCCTGCAGCTTTGAGTCTCTAGGTAACTCCTGGCTAACTTCTGGATGGGACATCCACCCCCTTGAAGAATTTTCTCGCTCAAGGAAGTGGTCATCATACAGAGGTTCATCTTCCCACAAGGAAGGATTGTTTTGCAGATCCTGTCTACAATCAGTCATATTGCTAGCCTTCTTCCCTCAAACAGGGAGGAAAACAAAGATCAGGTTCTACCTTTTTCAAAGTCTTGAAAGCGAAAACTTTATTTTGTTTCGTTTTTTTTTTTAAATTTCCTAAATTTCCCAAGGAAAGGATAAAATGACTCTCTCTGATTCAGCCAGTCGGAGGACAACAATTTTTGCACAATTTTCTCCTAATGTTTCTTTCCTTCTTTTCTTAGGAGAGAAAATAAACCTAACAAACAAAATGTAAGCTGAACCCTCCTGCATCCCCTAAATATCTTTTAAAGATGACCGAAGTCAAACCCAGTTTGCCTAATCCCACCGGCCCCAAACTGACCCTCTCTGCCCCAGACAAAGCCCTTGCAAGCCCATCTAGGCCCGAGACTAGAAGCCTCCTCACTCACTCACAGCCTAGTCTGAAGGCAGGTCTTGCAAGGAGGTTGTAACCCAGAGAGACCCAATTTGCCTTCTCCATTGGCTGATGACCCCCATCTCCTTCATGAGGGGCTATCCCAGCTCAACTGCCCTCCCAAAAGTCCCTTTTGCCCAACCAGAGAACTGACTCCAGAGACACTAGCCAGGACTGACCAGCCTGGACTCTCCCTTTTTGTAAAACAGGCATCCAAGAATGTTGCAATAAACATGGATCTTTTCCTCAGGATTGTGCTCCTTCACAGTGAATCCATGAGCCATCACCATGGCAGGATCTCATTCCCCTTGGTTTTCATCTGGGGCTCCCAGTGGGGAGAAGATGGTCTTCAGGTCATCCCTCAAGAAGTGTCTCCATGCTCCATGGGGTTACTACTCACCAGGGGTGAAATGTAAAATCTGTTACTACCAGTTCTGTGGGTGTGGCTTGGTGGGGGGGGATGATAATGTGACTGGGTGGGCGTGGCCAACTTTTTTTTTTTTAACTTTTCAAAGCATTTTTTTCTAATGCTTTGAAAAGCCTCTCTGCCGATCAGGGAACTCAATTGGGATCGTCAGAGACTTTTCAAAGCATTTTTTTTACCACCTCTTCGGCCAAGAAGTTGCAGAAAAAAATGCTTTGAAAAGCCTCTGATGATCCCAGCTGAGCCGTGCGATAATCAGAGGCTTTTTTTTTTTAACTTTTAAAAGCATTTTTTCATCGGAAGAGGTTGTAGAAAAAATGCTTTTAAAAGTAAAAAAAAAAAGCCTCTGATGATTGTGCGACTCATCTGAGCATGGGGCCGGGGGGGGGGGGGGGCAGGGATTTAATGGATCGGACGAACTGGTCTGAACCGGGAGCATTTCACCCCTGCTACTCACTTCCTGGCTCCCTGCACCCAGGGGCTGATGCAGTACCCCAAGCACAGAGCAGACCCCCCCCCCCGAATTCCAATTAACGCTCACCTACAAGGAGGAAAGGCAGCAACCTGGGGTTGTTTTTCAGCCCAACCTTTCCACCCCTCCAGGAATCTCGTTCTAGACATTCTAAGGATAACAATAAATAACAGTGAATCAGAATCGCTGCCTTCCTGAGCTTCCTGATGAATGAACAAGATGAAATCCATGCAGCTTTCATGCAGGCCACATTAGTGGTCCTCAGCACTAAGGACCGCCTCCCCCTCGGCCCCCATCATCCTCGGATTGTGGTCATTTCATTGAGAAGCAGGACACGTCCTTTTTCACCATTATTTTCAAAAGAAGAAACACAACCCCTCGTTCATCTAGGATGTACCTCGAGGCCAAAGTGAGACATTGAGATGATTTATGTACCCCCTGTTTGTTTAGAGATCCATTTACACAACTAAAGTTGTGAATGCTCCAACCCTGGAGGTTATTAAGAATAGATTGGATAGTCACTTCCCGTCTGGACTACTGCAATGCTCTCTACATGGGGCTCCCCTTGAAGAGCAATCAAAGGCTTCAACTGGTCAGAATGCGGCCGCGCAGGTGATTATGGGAGCAACACGGTGCACCCATGTAACACCTCTCCTGCGCGAGCTGCACTGGCTCCCAGTGGTCTTCTGGGTGCAATTCAAGGTGCTGGTTACCATCTTTAAAGCGCTCCATGGCTTAGGACCTGGGTACTTACGAGATCGCCTTCTGCCACCGATAGCTTCCCACCGACCAATATGCTCCCAGAGAGGGACTCCTCAGGGTGCCGTCACTCAAACAATGTCGACTGGCGACCCCCAGGGGGAGAGCCTTCTCTGTGGGGGCACCCACCCTCTGGAATGACTTGCCCCCAGAGACATGGATGATCCCTGACCTACACGCCTTTAGCCATGCGCTCAAGATGTTATTGTTCCAACAAGCTGGGCTGGCCTAAACATGAATTTTAATGGTTGTCTTAGTTTTTTAATAATATTGGGGCCAAATTATTTAATATATTTTAAATTGTTTTTAAATTTTATGTATATGTGTGTTTTACTACTGGCTGTGCACCGCCCTGAGTTCCTTGGGAGAAGGGCGGTATAAAAATGTTAATAATAATAATAATAATAATAATAATAATAATAATAATAATAACCATTTGTCTCCTGCTCAAGGAGGGGGTTGGGCTAGAAGAGCTCCAAAGTCCCTTCCAATTCTGTTGTTTCTGATGTGTTTCTCAGGGACAAACTATTCAGGGCCCTCATTTCCTCAAAAGAGAGTAGAGTCACCTTGTTGTTCCTCCTTTGCCTTCATTGGAGTGTGCCATCTTGATATTTAAAATATTCTTGTACAATACTCCTGCCTTTGAGGATAAGAAATTCCACAGCATTTTCACCAGAGACATCAGTTCACAACCCACACTTGCTGTGAGGGGATCACAAGCTCCTGATGTGCTTTGACCCAATTTTGGGCCTGTTTTCTGAGGAACTCTTTGACTCCAGCATTCCTGTTTTTGTCACCCATCTCTGTCATCTGTCTGGCAATGCTCTCGTCTGGGTGTTTCTCCTGCAAGCCAGACACAAGTCCCCCTTCCTTCATACTGCATTCCCAAGGACAACATGCACTCAACTCGTGTGAACAGTGGGGTGTGAATAGCGGAGCCCTCTTGTCAATCTGAGTGGTGTCCAACTTCCCTTCCAGATGGCTGTGAGAAATGAAGAAGGAACGGTGGCCTCCTTTAGCACCACTTCAGACAAAGGAGAGACCTCTGCTTGTGACCTCTTCACATTGCCAAGAACATAATGCCATCCTGTATAGCACTTTGGATTTAAAGGGCCATGTGCTTTTGAGGGTGCAGGCGGGGGGAGCCCAGCACCCATCTGCAGCTCCCGAAAAGTCTGCTTTTCTGCCCCATGCAGCACTGCTGAATGCAGTCCTGAGCGATTTTCTGAAGCTGCAGGTAGGCTCCAAGCATTCATTGCACATCCTAAAGCAGAATTTTGCCTTCAACCCTGAAGTAATGACTGAATCTCTGTTCAGACACAAGAATGGGTGGGTGAAATCCAGGATCCTCTTGGGTAGACCTGGAAGTGAAAAAGGGTCCCTCAAAAACTCCTTCCCCAACTGAGGGTTCCTCCTCTTTTCTCCTAAGGTATTTTTTCTACCTTCCTCTTGCACAAGGAAGAATGTTATTTATTTGGGGATTAGAATTGACCCATGTTATGTTTTTGCCTTTTTTATTTTCCAGATTTAATTTTAGTTCATTCTGTTTCTGCAGTTACATGTATGATTTCAACAACTAGATGAATTTTTGCATAGTCCTCAGCTGTGTGGATTGATATATGCTTCCTTTGATGTAAGGTTACATCATGAAAGCTATAGAAGTGGAGGTTTTGAAGCAAAACTGCCTTTGGTTTACAAGTAAATTCAAAGACTTGTCTGAATGTGAGCAGAAGAGTTTCCTCCAAGCCAGATTCATTGCAGGAGCTCTTGTTCTGAGGCTGTAGCCCTAGGTGGGATAGAGACAGGGCCAGAAGCCAGAGCCCAAACTTCTCAGGACACTCTTTTCTCTCTTCTTCACTTGTCTTCTTTCTATTTGCAGTGGTTGGATTAGGGATCTGAACAGAGCCCAGGATTTGAAAGAGAGCTGCTCACTCAAACCATTTGCTTATTTCTTACCCTCTCAGTCCTCAAAGATGCTCGCTGTGCTGGGCAGGGCAGATTGTTATCACCTCCTGCCCAAATCCCAAGAGTGGGCCAGGCGAAGATAGAAAGTGAAGCACAAGAGGAGGAGGTGTGGGGCTCAACAGGGCAGGCTCCCCACTTCATCTCTGACCATTTAAGGCATGTTGTCAGAATGGGACAACTTGCCACAGCCAACTCACCATGGCCAATTTGCCACAGGACACAACTCACCATGGCCAACTTGCTGAAGGACAACTCACCACGGGACAATTCAGCAATTTAATTTAAATATTTAAAATAATTTAAAAATTATTTTACTTTTTGTTACTCACATTACATTTTGTCCCTCCTTTGGCATGCTTTCTTCAATGATTCTGCTTTACAGTGCTTTACAGCCCACTCTAAACCGTTTACAGAGTCAGCATATTGCCCCCCAAAATCTGGGTCCTCATTTTACCCACCTCGGAAGGATGGAAGGCGGAGTCAACCTTGAGCCTGGTGAGATTTGAACTGCCAAATTACAGGCAGCCGGCAGGCAGCAGAGGTAGCCTGCAGTACTGCACTCTAACCACTGCGCCACCGAGGCTGTTCTTCAATGATTCTATTCCATAATTTCTTTGATATTAATGTAACTCTTATTCTGCAGCAAACTGTCCTGTGGCGAGTTTGCCATTGGGAATTGTCCCTCAGCGAGTTGCCCTCCAAAAAGAAAAAAGAGCTGGGAGGGATGTGTGAGATCCCAGGGGAGGCTGTCATTTCTCCTTCTGGCAAATATGGGGAACAGGAGAAGGAAAACTGGGAGCTTCATTTGCGTATGCCAATTATTTAAATATAGGTCTTTGCTGCAAATATTTTTATGTTGCATTTTAAAAATACCTCAGAAGTTTGCTGGCTGTTGACCTATTTATGGTTCTGAAACTCATTTGCTAGGATTGTGGTAACTGAGCCGAAAAGCATAGATATTCACCCACAAATAATCCCACCATTGTAGATAAGGCTATGCTTTATGGTTAGTTTATTCCAACAGTTTCCCATCCCATTTTCTGGATATGGCAACAAAGGAAAAGTGCCAGAGGAAACAGTCTCAGGACCATGCAGCTTCAAGGGAAAGGTTTAGAAACAAAGCAGCATCTGAGCATCACTAAGCCCCCTCAGGATGACTCCTCCCTGGGAGAGTCCTGGGAGTAGATCTCCCAAGGGATTTGGGGCTAGGAGACCTGTGGAGACCCACTCAACCCTCACAACAAGCTTGCTTTGGACCTGGAGCTTTTCAAGATCATGCCCTCAATGTAAGGGGCAACAACCCAGGAAGAATGCTCCTACTTAAAAGGAAAGCATTAAAATAGATATTTTAAATCCCCAGTAAATGTAATATAACTATTTTAGTAACTCCCTCAATCTCTAAAAGTATTTGAAAAAAGGCCAGAAATTCCAGTCCTAACTTCTCTGGAGAGATAAAACCAAAACCGTGGAGTCAGAAGATACCTTATGATCAACTCTCTGCAATCTGCAGGAAAAAAAAATAATTGAACCTTCCAGGAAAAGAGGCTACCCAGCCGTTAGTTCAAAATCTCCAGGGATGGAGGTCATCACATCACTGTCTCTCATGCTCACAATCCTGGGATTTCGTATCCAAGTACTAAAAATCCACAATAACTATAACTGCAGAAAAAAAAACCTTTCAGCTTAGAAATGACAGGAGCAGATAGCTGTGGTCTCTGTCCAGTTTCTAAAATTCCAACAAAGAAGGGTCTGAAAAATCAATCTGTTCATTTAGCCGAGAGAGTGCATTGACCTCAGGCAAAACCAAAACTGAAAAGGATTCCCTCTGGAGGTATTTATAGATCCTGCAAAGCAAAGAAAGTCTTGTCTGAAACAAATAGAAGCAAGATGGACCTCCTTCTGAAGTGTTGGACCTGGACCTGTTTCAAAGCATGCCAATGGATCTATTTTTGAACCTCTCAAGAATGTTTCCTCAGATAGAAGTACCAATGAGGCGAGATGAAGAGAACAGTGGGTGTAATTTTCCTCTTATTAAGCTGGGGACTTATGATGGTTCTCCAATCAAATTGCTTTTATGAGGAACATTAATCAATTGAAGTTATTCCAGTGTTTTTAGCAGTCTACTTGCATCATTGAAGTGTTTATGGAGTCGCAAATTATTTGCATGCAGTCCAGACTAATCATTTCCAAAGATCTTTTCTTAACCTGCCCTCACTTGCAACTAATTCTTATTTATTTTTGCTGCTGTTTGCATTCACCTGGAGTGTTCGTTCTTAGCTTAGCTCTACTTGCTCTGAATAAAGTCCTATGATAATGCTAAGAATAATTTAGTATCTGGCTGTGACTGTCTATAGTTCTAACTCTGCGTATTGGATATGGGAGCCTGCTCAACACTTCATCCCTACATTCTTCCCGACTCCCATCCTTCATCAAGCAGGGATGAAACAGAGAGTGCTACTATTGGTGTCAGAATAAGACTGAATCTTTTTATCTTCCTTTGGAATTAAACAAGGACAATGGACTTCAGTGCTTACAAATGTCATTAATTTTGTCCCCATACTCACTCAAACCAATTGTTAATTCCTTATTGTGGTCAGTGACAGCAATTAAACCATCCATGAAAAGTGATGTCCTACCTTTTAAAAACCTCAGAGATGGAGAACCCACAACCTGGAGAAAGAGATTTTTCTAGTGTAACAAATATAACATAACATTTTCCTTATGTTCAATCAAAATCAAGGTAAAAGCATTATTTCTGGCTCTCATTTCTGTTGCAGTGAGAAATAGTTCTTGACCTTCTATGTTTGTGAATGCTGATATCACATGTTTCCATCTTCTTTTTTCCAAATTTAGCATCCAAAATTACTTCAACCTATTTTCATGGAGCATCTCTTCAAATATTGACTTCTGAACCTATTTATATTTTTCTGGAAATGGCCACACCCAAGTCCTTCTCTGATGTAGTTCTTACAAGTATAACTCCTTTACCTTATATATGTGCTCTATGGTTCTTCTTTTCCTCCCCAAACACAATGCTTTTCATCCTCTCAAGTCAATCACTCAATCAGAAGAGAGCTGGAAGGGAACTTGGAGGTCTTTTAGTCCAACCCCCTGCTCAAGCAGGAAAGCCTATACTATTTCAGATAAGTGACTGTCCAGTCTTTTCTTAAAAACCTCCATGGAGCGCCCACGATTTCTGAAGGCAAGCTGTTCCACTGGTTAATTGTCCTCACTGTTAGGAAGTTTCTCCTTAAGTTCTTCTCTCCTTGATCCGTTTCCATCCATTGTTTCTTGTCTTGCCTTCTGGTGCCTTGGAAAATAAGTTGATTCCTTCTTTGTAGCAGCCTCTCAAATAATGGGATACTGCTAACATGTCCCCTCCAGGTCTTCTTTTCTCTGGACTGGCCATACCCAATTCCTGCAACCGTTCCTCACATGTTTTTGTTTCCAGGCCCTTCATCGTCTTAGTTGCTCTTCTCTGTACTTTTTCCAAAGTCTCAACATCTTTTTTGTAATGTGGTGTCCAAAACTGGATGCAGCATTCCAAGTGTGGTCTTATTAAGCAGTACTAATACTTCATGTGATTTTGATTTTATGCCTTTGTTTATACAATCAATGATTGTAATACCGTTTTTGATTGCTGCCGCACACTGCTGGCTCATGTTTAAGTGATTGTCTGTTTTTGAGTCAGGTTTCATCTAATCTTTACGTGTACCTTTGGTTTTTCCTGCCCAGGTTTAAATCTTGCTTTTCTTCACAATAAATTTCATGTTGTTGGTTAGGGCCCATTGTTCAAGTCTGTCAAGATCTTTTTGGATCCTGAGCTTGTCTTCTGGGGTGTTGGCTATTCTTGCCAGCTTAGTGTCATCTGCAAATTTGATGAGTTCCCCTTCTATTCCCCCATCTAAGTCATTTATGAAGATATTGAAGAGTACTGGGCCTAAGACAGAATCTTGTGGTATGCCACTGCTTACTTCCCTCCATGTAGATGTAGTCCCATTAAGGACTACATGTTGAGTACGATTTGTCAGCCAGTTACAAATCCATCTGGTAGTGATGCTGTCTATCTCACATTTTTCTCTTACCAAGAAGTAGGTTGTGGTCTCCTTTGTCAAATGCCTTGCTGAAATCTAAGTATATTATCTCCACAGCATTTCGCTGGTCTGCTAATTTAGTCACTTTGTCAAAGAATGAAATAATATAGGTTTCGCATGACCTGTTTTTAACAAACCCATGCTGGCTATTAGTTATAACTTTATTTGTTTCTAGATGTTCACAGATCTGTTTTTTGATTATTTTTCCAGTATTTTCCCAGATATTGATGTTAGGCTGATTGGTCTGTAGTTTCCTGGGTCTGTTTTTTATTTTTATTTTTTTGAAGATTGGAACCATATCACCTTGTTCCCTAGTGCTCCAGGATTTTTGAAAGATATGGTACAATGGTTCTGAGATGACATCTGCCAGCTCCGTTAGAACTCTGGGATGTAACCCATCAGGTCCTGGGGATTTATATTCATCAAGATCAGAGAGGTGTTCTCTTACCCTTTTCTTGCTTATTTTATTTTTTATTTCTAGTCAGTCTTTTACAGTTATATTTTTGGTAGGTTGGGCTACCAAACCATTTTCTTTTTGCATGAAAACTGATGCAAAGAATGAGTTAAGCAGCTCTGCTTTCTGTCTGCTGCCTGTTACTTCCTGTTACTTCCTTGCTGTATTCTCTTTAGTGGACCTACTGTTTCCTTCAGTTTTTTCTTGTTATTTATACGTTGAAAGAAACTTTTTTAAAATTATCTTTGACTTTTGTTCATTCTGAGCCTTTACTTTTCTGATTTCATCTTTGCAGATTCGGGATATCTGCTGATATTCTTCCTTAGTTATGTGTCTCTCTTTCCATTTTTTGCATTTATCCTTTTTGTCCTTCAGTTTATCAGAGAGATCTTTGTGCAACCATGCTGACTTTTTCTTGTATTTCTTGTTTTTCTTTTTCAATGGTATTGTGTTGAACTGGGCTTTTATGATCATAGTTTCCCATGCTTCTTGAGTTGTTTTCCCCTTTACGATTTTATCCATGGAATTTTTCTTAGCCTTTCTCTGAGTTTCTTAAAATCAGCTCCTTTAAAGTTTAAGACACTGATCTGATTATATTCTATTGCTTGTATTTCCATTATATATTGAATTCCAGTATGATATAGTCACTCTTACCCAAGATTCCAGCAACTCCGTCTTTCACTTCTTCTCTATTACTAAGAATTAGGCCCAGTATAACTTTTCCTCTAATTCCCTCCTCTACCTTTTGGATGATTAAGTTTCAGCAAAGTTGGTTAGGAATCTGTTTGATCTCCCACTTGCTGCAGAGTTTATCTCCCAGCTGATACCAGGGTAGTTAAAAGTCTCCCATTACTACTGTGGTATGTTATATGTACATTTGTTAATTGATTAGCAAAGATTTCATCTTTTTCTTCTGCTTGATTGGGTGGTCTGTAATATATAGCTATGGCAATGCCATTTTTCCCCCTTTTATATTGACCCATATGGATTCTAGTAGGTTTCCATCATTGGTTTTGTGTATTTCGTCCATGCTGTTAATCTTCCATACTGTCCAGATTAGATATTAGATTGCAGTGTCATTCTAGGAGTTGGCCAGGCTTGCCAATTTTGTCTCATCTGCACATTTTATGCACAGCCCAGAAATTCTGTTATCTAAGTCCTGAATAATAATGTCAAATAATACTGGCCACAAGATGATCCCTGCAGGATGCCATTGGTTTCTGCTCAGTCAGGTGATCCAGGAAGATTTTCCCCATCTGCCCTTGCTGACTAGTTAAAGGATCCTGTTCATGAAGAGTAGAGGAAAGGCCATGCAGCCTCCTGCTCCTCCATTGGCTCCCTGCTTCCATCCTGTTCTTCAGAGACCCTGGCAGAGAAGTCCCCTGAACAGGAAAAATCTCCTCTGGGCAGGCCGAGGACCAAGAGTGCCAATCCAGGCAAGACATGAAATAGTTAGGAGGAGGAAAGGACCAACATTATAAGAGGAACTGAGGATGATGAAGGCTTGCGATGATGTGGACCTGTTGTCCTTTATGCAGGACATACTAGGGTGGGGTGTCTGATGATCTGCAGTCAGTGTTAGCTGTGTATGATGGAGTCAGGAGAGTGGATCTTAGAATTAAGAACCAGGGAATAGTTGCAGAAATGTTAAGACATGCTGGTAAACACTGGTAGAAAGATTGTGGGGTGAATGTTGGTTGTTTCAAGGAATGAATGTTGAAAAAAGGGAGCATGACTGCATATAAAAGTATATTACTGCTCACTGTTATATGAAAACATGAGTTAAGTAGGTCAGAAGAAATGTGAAAGTAAGTGGAAGGCGGTGGGAAGGAGGGAAAGATCAAGCATGCAAGTGTATTGAAACAAGAAGAGAAAAGGTCAGAAATGACTGGATGCTGAACTGAATGTGAACCAAATACAAAAGCAAGCATAATTGTACGTGGGGATGACAGGGTGATGAACTGCTACCCAAGGAATGGTTCATTAGCATAGGACAGCATAGCCCAGGGCTGCATAGCGAGTCGGGCAAGAGAGTGAGAAGGGTCCCTCTCTAGTTTCTCTGACGGTAAAGGCTTAATGGTATGTGAGAATGGCCCTGGGAAATGAGAGAAGAGATTCTGCGATGAGATAAGAGAGGGCAGAGCCTGCAGCTGTATAATGGGCAGAGAAAGAAACTTATAAAGGATCCTGCCTAACTTTTCAGGCTGTAAAAGAGACTGGGCAAGCTTCTTATTCTGTTTATATATGCTTAAAACAAGGTAGAAGTAGCTCATCTGGTTGTATTTCCATGTCTGGTCTATCTAGGAAGACTGACAAGTGGTTTGGTCACATAAAGATGAATGAGAATTCAATTACAAAAGCAAAGCAAATCTGTGAATGGATGGAGAACAAGGGGGAAAACCAAGAGTGAGTGGTTAGTGAGGGATTGGTTGGAGTTGACAAGATTTATTTATTTATTTATTTTGTCGCATTTCTATGCCACCCAACTCCCAAGGGACTCTTCAACATGAGAGGGCTGAGAAAGCTAAAGGGCAAAAGGCAGCTGTTGAGGCATGTACAGATGTGGTGGAACCCAGAATGGTTCTCAAGGCAATAAATACAGAGAGGAAGAGCTGATTCTAATGGTGCAAATGCATTCTTGATTTTCCTTTTCTCATATCTATCCACTCTTCACTTAGAATTATTCCTCTTTCTCTGCTCTGTATATACTGGTGCTTCCTCCCCAAAGGGGAGTGTGTGTTTAGAGAGGGAACGATGCCTTTCCTGGGACACAAGGAAAAATGGGCTCCAGTACACAAAGGTGACTTTAAAAGTGTTTAATTTTATGCCGTGAGGAATTCACCAAATCCCAGCTGGTTGTAGATGCTTTTCTTTTTCTTTTATCAAGAGGCAGCTCAGAGCAAAGCAGGCCTTCCTCTGCCTTGGGAGCAGACCAGAAATAGATGTCTGTTGATCGAGATAGGTGCCCAGCAGTAACTGCAAGTAGTAAAGGGGCTGATTTCTAAGAGCGCATTCATCCATCCCTTCCCGCTGCCCTCCCCCACTCCAATGAACCTGGATTAAGCAAAAAAAAAATCACATGCATGCTGGGGGAGGGGAGGGGAGAAGGGATAGCTTCCCCTTTGTCTCCAGAGGGCTACCACTTCATGAGAACAGGCTATTTTTGAAACAAACAATAACAACAAAACAACCCTCTGGCTATCAATGTTTTTGTCAGATGTCTACCTCAGGGGTGGATTCTATTTTTTTTTACTACCGGTTCTGTGGGCGTGGCTTATTTTGTGGGTGTGGTTTGGGGGGGTCATGTGACTAGGTGGGCGTGGGTAGCTGGTCAGAGTCATTTCTGGAAGGTCCTCGCACTTACGACCCAACTCATTTGTTTGCTTTTAACACTGATCAGCTGTAGGACGGCCCTTTGAAGCCCCGCGGCAAGAATTTAAACAGTTTTTTTCCCTCTAGTCATCAGCTGGGACTCAGGAGGCAGCAATAGATTGGGGTGGGGCCAAATAAAAGGTAAGACTATCACGGGGGGGATGGGGGTGCAGAGGACGGTTTGGTGATGTCATATTGTCACTGCTACTGGCTCGGCTGAACCGGACCGAACCATGAGGAACCCACCACTGATTGGCTTGAGAAATTATTTGTTTTAATAAAAACACATAAAAGCAAAGCCTACAAGAAAACACCAACAGTCAAAAGCTCTCCTCTTAACGAAGTCCATCAGCTTTTCAGGGAGTCTTCCCTCAGCATAGGGAGTTCTCAGTCCTTTGTCTGCTTCCTCGGGAGCAAGGCAGTGACTCAGCTCTTTTGCTCCAGTGAAGTGACTTCAGTCCTGGAGGCTCTGTGGCGTATGCAAGTCTCTGTCTCTCTCTTCGTCTGTGTGAGCCTGTCTCTGTGACTCTCTTCTCGGGCTGGGAAAGCCCTCCCTTATATACTTCAGGAATGTCTGTTGGAAAAAGCCCGGGAAAGACTTGAAATCAAATACTGCGGCATGATTGGCCAATTCAAATTTACAAGCTGATAACCAATCAATAGTTACAGCTAATCCTGAGAGAACTTATCTCTCACACATCTTCCTGCCTTCAAGGATGCTGGCCATAGGAAAGGAATTTACAGTGGCACTTAAGGCACCAGGTTCCCAAAACATTGGATCAGGACTTGATTGGACTACTCTCCCAGGCGGGAGGGTTTTGGACATTGAGGATTGCTTTCAATATATGATTTTCATGTGGTTTTTCTCGCTTGCACTGCCCTCAGCACCTCTAGTAAAAGTACCTTTTTTCTAACACCTATGGAGTCAAGGGTCTTTCTCTCCTAGGGAGCAGGCTGTGGCCAGTCTGACAGTTGCTCCAGAAGAACCATATAGAGTTTTTCATAAGTTTAACCTGGATGGTGTTTTTAGTTACATTGAGCCTCAGGAGGTCCTGTATTTTGTCCTTATTGGGTCCATAACTGGGTAGCCAGATGTTCTTCCATGGGATGGACCTTCCTCCTTGAGATGGCTACATGCCATATAGTAGCTTTAGGAGCTAGCCTGATCCTGATGCTCTGGTTGGTTTCTGTGTTGCAACAGAAGCTACATTTGGATGCTTCTTACAGTCAGAGATTGTAAATGCTCTGAGGGAGTAAACCTGATGAAAAAACGTAAGCTAGGAAGAAGAGCTGCAACTTTTGAGAGTTGCTGTGGATGACCTTGATGGAGAGTGAGGGGAGGGGAAGCTCTGTTACCAAGGTAACGAGGAATAAACGTTGCAGAAACCCAGAGAAGGAGGGAGAGTTGCAAAAGCATTGCAGACAGCCCTCCCCCCAAATAAACATGAAGATAAAAAAGGGAGGGAGAAGCCCACTCAGTCATCCAAGATGCTACTACTCTTGCCAATCTTCCTTAGGTCTACCTGCCATCTCTTTCTCGGTCTGATTTACCTTAGAGGGCTGACATGTGGAGACTGAGAAGCAAAAGAAGAACTTCTGAACAGGTAGTCCTTGACTTACAACAGTTCATTTAGTGACCGTTTGAAGTTACAACGTCACTGAAAAAAGTGACTTATGATTGTTTTTTAGACTTACGACCATTGCAGCATCCTCATGGTCACATGATCAAAATTCAGATGCTTGGCAACTGACTCATATTTATGGCAGTTGCCTTATCCCAGTTGTCACGTGATTGCAACCTTCTGGCAAGCAAAGTCAGCGGGGAAACCAGTTTCACTCAACAATGTATGCTACTAATATTCCAACCACAATGATTCATTTAACAACAGTGGCAAGAAAAGTCACAAAATGGGGCAAAACTTACTTTACCAACATTTCACTTTGCAACAGAAATTTTGGGCTCAGTTGTGGTCTTAGGTTGAGGACTATCTGTGTCACCAAAGTTCAAACACAGCAATTTTTTTTTCTCTTCAACTTTTGCATCTGTTGAGCAGCAAAGGGAAAATGCATCTCTGCGTGCACCTGTTCCTTACGGACACGTCACAGCATTTGAATCTCTGTTCCAAGGCCTTCAGTGACCCCTGCCAAATGCTGTTTTTGTGGCGTGTTTCTTGACTGCTGGTCCCATCCTGTTGATCCTAAAAGGCAGAAGCTCTCCTCTGCTTCCGTTAGTCCAGCATGCTGGTTGCAGGTGAGGAGGAATCACCACGTCTGTCAGCCCCATCAGGCAGACCAAACCAAGACTTCAACTCCAGAGGAAAGCTGAAACTGTTTTTATCCAGATGGGCCACCATCACAGAGTCTTGCAAGGCCGATTGTGCTTCCAGTGAGTCAGGCAGTCATCTGAGTTGCTTCTGAATGCTGTCTGTTAGGGACATGTACCATGTTTTATTCCCCCATCACTCTGGTGTCAGATCTTGCATATCTTGGCCAAGGTCATTTTCCTTACTCTCTACTGAGGCATTTTACTACTTTTATTTGCATTGCTGCACCCATCTCTTAAAATCTTCAGTTGACTTGCTGAAGCATGGACCGCTTCATTGAAGCATGCCTCAATGTTTCTCCCAAGCTGAAATTTGGAGCCAGCACAGTTTACGTCTTTCTGCTCCTGTGGCAAAGGGGATTGTGAATTGTGTTTGGGATGGAAATGTTGTATGGTTGCTGCAGGTGAAACCAGGCTTAATAGCATAACCGTAAAAGGGATCTCAGAATCTTAGTGGACAACCAGTTAAATATGAGCCAACAGTGTGGAACAGCAGCCAAAAAGCCAACACAATCCTAAAATGCATTAACAGAGGGATACAATCAAGATCAAGTGAGGTACTAATAACACTCTATAAAGCCTTAGTAAGACCACACCTAGAATACTGCATCCAGTTTTGGTCACCACACTATAAAAAAGATGTTGAGACACTAGAAAAAGTGCAGAGAAGAGCAACCAGGATGATTAGGGGACTGGAGACTAAAACATACAATGAACGGTTGCAGGAACTGGGCATGGCTGGCCTAGTGAAGAGAAGGACCAGGGGAGACATGATAACAGTCTTCCAATATCTGAGGGCTGCCACAGAGAGGAGGGGGTCAAGCTATTTTGCAAGGCACCCAAAGGCCAGACAAGAAATAATGGATGGAAACTGATCAAGGAGAGATTCAAGCTGGAAATAAGGAGAAATTCTCCGACAGTGAGAACAATCAACCAATGGAACAGAAGTTGCCTTCGGAAGTTGTGGGAGCTTCATCCCTGGAGGCCTTCAAGAAGAGATTGGACTGCCATTTGTCACAAATGGTGTAGGGTCTCCTGCTTGGCGGGTGTGTGTGTGTAAATGTGTGTTGGATCAGATGACCTACAAGATCCCTTCCAACTCTGTTAAAATGTTAACTGAGCTTTGTTCTCTCTTTGTTCCTTTTTACTTGTATCCTTTTCATGTATTCAAATTATGTTTATACTTTTAACTGTTATTTTATATATGCTTGACAAATAAAATAAATAAAAATAAAAATAACCCATTTTGTTGCACAGAATGAGATCATGTGATCTTAGACTGATTCCTGGCATGGAAAAGATTTGTTACTTGAGTTGTGCCCTAATTGTTCAATTTCCGTAGCTGGCTTCCTGGGTGGGGCATTTGCCTTCTCTATGATTGTGACTACTGCCAATACCTGGTTGGTTTTTCTGGTGCTTTGAAAGAAAGATATTGTCAACTTGCAAAGCTTTCAAGTTGCCATGAGCAGGAGGGAGGGAAAACTGAAGTGAATTCCATACATTTTTTCTGACCACAATCAGAAGGAGGGTGTTAGGTTTCACAGCCAGCCAAAGTGGGTAATTGGAGAATGTGATTTATGACATGGCCAGGGAGGAGGGGAGAGACAGGGTCATAGGGGGACGTAAATCTACGTGGGATCAGTCCTGACTGCATCCCAGTATTGCCGGAATGTTGCTCCAAATAAATGACTATATTTCCTTTGAAGTTTGGATCATGGCTCATGAATTAATTAGGGCATCTTTCAGCAACTTGACAGATATATTTTTAATTGCCTTAGAATTCTGATTTTAAAATCAGAGAAAAATCTCCACCTACACATCTACAATGTCACCAAAAACACTGATTTCCTCAGAGGGCCTGGCAGCTGCTTTGGGATAAAACTGTCAGCGATCAACACACATACACACAGAGCTTTGAATGGAAATACTTTTAATGATAAAGAAAATGTTAAGAGAAATAAACAATATCTTGATGTGCTAACCAGAGTTGCTGTGATATGGGGGTGACAGACATATTGAAAGACAAGCTGGCAAGCAAAATCCCACAGCTGCATCTCTTATGTCACGGAAGAAAAATGCTGGGTATAAATCCTTCAGAAATGAGTTATGGTGGGGAACACAAATGAGAGACCAGAGAAATTATCAAACTTTTTAAACACTGGAAATGTTTGGGCTTTCAAATTATTCCTCTTTAAATAAAAAGGCTGTTGTTATGAGGATGGATCTGAGAATGAAGATCTTTGGGTAGAAAATAAATGGAAACATGCTGCCAAATTTGGGAAGGAAGGAGGACATATTCAAACGGGAAGCAAACATTTTCAGATAGGAGAGCATTTGCTTGACGGGTTGATTATAACTTTGACCCTAATTATGGAAGCTAATTGTGAAGTTTGAGTACATATCTCTGCAGGACATTGTAGTTTGCAAAACTGTTCATGGTCATGTGATTTGGAGAAGATTATCCTGGTATCATCAGTGCTTATGGCTACCCAACATTTTATCTTATGGGTTCTGAATTTATCCATGAAACTGGAAAGGTCTTGTTGGATTAGCAGCTTGCAACCAATCCTCAATCTGCCCAGCAGCAGTCACAAGATGGGACTTTTTTCTGAATGGGGCAGGACCCTGCATAATCTATTACTGTCCTTTGTGTAGCTATTGTGATTAGAGCTGAGGAAAGAAGACAATGCTGTTGATTGTGATGTCTCTTTTTCTGAATGCAATGAGTAGGTTGAAGATGCTTAATAAAGATGAAAATATGCTTCTATCAACAAATGCTGGACTGAAAAGAGACTAAACATGAACCACACACTTCTTTGTGATGCAACTATTTAGTGACTAAGAATGATGATGATGATGATTGGTTGCACAGTCAACCAGATAAATATCAGATAACCAGATTAATAATAATAATAATAATAATAATAATAATAATAATAATAATAATAATAATAATAATGTTATTGTTTAAATTTCTATACCGCCCTTCTCCTTTCGGACTCAGGGCGGTGAACAGCCAAAAATAAAACATTTGTACACAAAGTTAAAATAGTTTTAAAATAATTAAAGTTTGGCCCACAATTTAAAACATTTCAATTAAAATCAGTATCAATTTTAAAACCAATATAAAATCAGGCCAGCCCGGTTAACTGAAAGAAATAGGTTTTAAGGGCCCGACAAAAAGTCCGGAGGTCTGGGATCACTCATATCTCTGGGGGTAGATTGTTCCAGAGGGTAGGTGCCATCACAGAGAAGACTCTCCCCCTGGGGGTCGTCAGCCAGCATTGTCTGGCCGACGGCACCCTGAGGAGGCCCTCTCTGTGGGAGCGAACCGGCCGGTGGGAGGCTATTGGTGGCAGAAGGCGGTCCCATAAGTACCCCGGCCCTAAGCCATGGAGCACTTTAAAGGTGATCACCAACACCTTGAAGCGCACCCAGAAGTCCACCGGAAGCCAATGCAGCTCCCGCAGGAGAGGAATCACATGGGAGCGCCCCGTCGCTCTCCCCTTTAGACTGGAATTGAAATTTCTGTCCACCTACTGAGTCCTTCCTAAGGACCTAGGCAGATATTGTTCTTTAATAATATTAAAGGAATAATCACAGGATGTAAGCTTTCCAAGTAAAGCTGCCTTTTGCAATTGATTTATAGTTATACATACAAGAACATGAAATTACAGCTACCAGCTGTTTAGTGGATGTTGGTCTTGGTATGTATCAAGTTCTTTCCAAGAACCTAGGATGTCATAATGTATCAGCATAGCATATGTGCAGATCCAAATAAAGTGGTTTATTGTAATTGACAGATGGAAATATTGTCAGTGAACAGATTTTCTAAGTGCCACCCTAGATTTTTTTATGGGGCACCCAGTGTGCTGATAACCACCTGGAACATCACTGCTGATTTATGCTATAATCTACCTATCTATCTACCTATCTAATTTCTACCTACCTACCTACCTACCTACCTTCCTATCCATCCATCCATCATCTGGCTGGCTGTCTGTCTGTCTGCCTGCCCATCCATCCATCCATCCAATCTTCCTTCCTTCCTTCCTTCCTTCTTTCTTTCATAAATTGTTAGTTTATTCAAAGAAGGTTAAAATACAGAAGGCCAAAATATTTTAAAAAGAGAAAAAGAATAAAAAAAATCACAACAAAGAAGACACTAAAAAAAAGTGTCTTAAAGAAAGAAAAAGAAAAAAGGCTAATACATAGAGAAGTCATGGTGGTGCAGTGGTTAGAATGCAGTATTGCAGGCTAATTCTGCTGACTCAGCAGTTCGATCTAAACAAGTCAAGGTTGACTCATCCTTCCATCCTTCCAAGGTCGATAAAAGGAAGACCCAGATTGTTGGGGGCAATATGTTGACTCTGTAAATTGCTTAGAGATGGCTGTAAAGCACTATGAAGCGGTATAGAAGTCTAAGTGTTATTGCTATATACACAAAACATCGTTCCTAGTTTAGGACTCATGTTGGCAACTGAATATTACAGAATAGAATACAGCTATTACTTCTGTGATTTGAGAATCATACTTTCACAGATGCAGCTTAAGACTACGTTTGACTTTCCTGCAGGCATGTCACACTCGGTTAAGTCATGCTCAAAGTTTTTCAAAGAATAACCATAGGGAGTGTCGGTTGGTGGGGGGGAATGCCAAGGAATATATTGGTTGTCCCAATTGCCAGGTTAGGTCAGCAGATCTGGCCAGTTCTTTTCTTTTGCTTCAGAGGAAAGAACATCCCGATGTGGCCTTGAATGGTGCATTTCTCATCCGACGCTGCTTTCATGTGCTCTCTGCACTCGCTTTCGTGCCTTACCTTTGCCTCTGCCATTTTTCCTTCCATCACAATAAGTTTTGCTCTTTAGCTGGAGCTGACATCTCCCAAAGCCCCAGCACCATTCCTTTCAATTAATCTCTATTTTGAAAGCAATGTACCATGTGGAAGAAGTATTTTTAGGGTGAATGTTAAAAAAATACACCTTTGCAGTTTCTAATCCCTCCTTCTGTTTTGCATATGGCATAAGCAGATGCCTGTCACAGCCTTTCCTTTACCCAAAACAATTTGACAGCCGGTATTTTCCTCCCTCCCTCCTTCCCTCCCTCTCTTCTCTTCCTTCTTCCCTTCCCTTAACCCTCCCTTCCACTCTATTTTCCCCTTCTTCCCCTCCCTACCACCTTCCCTCCGTCCCTCCCTCCCTTTCTGTGAGGGATCTCATGAAGATCGATGATTCGTTGAGGGCACTTCCAAGAAAAGGCAGCACACAAGGATGCAATCAAATTAAGTCTTCATTTAGAAGTAAAAGTGGAGTAAAATGAGTTCCCTGGCATGGAGGCATCCATGCCTGGATTGAGCCCATGGAGGAAGTTAGAACAAGAGCAGGGAAAAAGCAGCCCCTGTGCAGAGGTTCTTACGGGGGGCCCATGGCTCCTCCCTTGCCAATGTGTGAGGGGGCCGGAGGACCATTAACTCTCCCCCAATGGGGCTGCAGGGGCCGGAGCCCCTTGACCCACCAGTGGGATCAAAAATCCCTCTTTGCTTCCATCTGGTGGCCTTCTAAGAAACTGCCATGGCTGGCACAAAATACCTAACACTTTCTCCATTCCTTCCCTCCCTCCCTCCCTCCTTCCTTCTTCTCTTCCCTTAACCCTCCTCCCTTTCCTCCTCTCTCCCTTCCTCCCTTTGTACCTTCTTCCCCTCCCTCCCTCCTTCCCTCCCTCCCTTTCTCCATTCCTTCCCTCCCTCCCTCCTTCCTTCTTCTCTTCCCTTAACCCTCCTCCCTTTCCTCCTCTCTCCCTTCCTCCCTTTGTACCTTCTTCCCCTCCCTCCCTCCTTCCCTCCCTCCCTTTCTCCATTCCTTCCCTCCCTCCCTCCTTCCTTCTTCTCTTCCCTTAACCCTCCTCCCTTTCCTCCCTCCCTCCCTCCCTCCCTCCCTTCCTTCCTCTCTCCCTTCCTCCCTTTCTACCTTCTTCCCCTCCCTCCCTCCTTCCCTCCCTCCCTCCTTCCTTCTTCTCTTCCCTTAACCCTCCTCCCTTTCTTCCCTCCCTCCCTTACTTCCTCTCTCCCTTCCTCCCTTTCTACCTTCTTCCCCTCCCTCTCCCTCCTTTCCTTCCTTTTTTCCTTCTTCTCCTCCCTCCCTTCCTCCCATCCTTTCTTCCTCCCTTCCTTCCTTTCCCCATTCATTTTTTCCCAGGGTTGCTTTCTCCTTGGTTAAACTTGCTTGGGGCTTTGGGGGTTGGGGGAAGAGAAGAGAGTAGAAATTCTTCCTCTGCCACAAGGGATAGCAGGAGCTGCAGAGGAAATGTCAGCCTTTCTTCATCTTCTCAGCTCGAACTGCCTCTCACCTCATTTAAGCAGGAGCTGGAAACTGTTTATTTCAAATGAATGTTCTTACTGAAAGAATCCACAGCAAACCAGGCAGCTGAGGGAGGGGAGGGGAGGGGAGGGGAGGGTGTGTCCTCTTCTCCCCACAGTTAGTGCGCATTTGGTGCAACAGCCAAGGAACCATCATCAGCAAGGCAAGAGGGGGGATCTGATTGCTGTTGACCCCAGCCAAGTTTGATTTTCCTCTCAGAAGACAAAAACGGCTGTTTCCTCACTCCTCCCATTGGCCACCTGTCATATTTCTTGCCAACAGACTTGGTGTGTGTGTGTTTGTGTGTGTGTTTGTGTGTGCTTGTGCGAGGCCCAAGAGATGAGGAGAGTTGAGTCTCCAGCTGACTAGGGACACGTATTTTCTTCCAGGGTGGGTGGGCTAATCAGGTCCCCTTAGCTGCTTTTGGGATTAAGGTGTTCCGAAGCCCTCTTTATTTTTAAGCGTATACATACAAATTTGCAAAATCCTTATGTTTAAGTATTACTACATTATGATCTATCGCTATCGAGGCTAACCATAAAATTCATCCAAATTTGACAGAATTGTGGTTCCTGCTTCTTTTCTCTACGTTTTTTTTTTCTTCCTAAAATGGCCATCAGAGATCTCTTGTTCATTCACATCTCAGTTGTTACATTTGATTTTTCCAGTATTTGGCAATTATTATTTTAGTTTCTAAATTTAAATAGATAATAAGTCCCTTACCTTTAAGCTTCAGATTTGGCCCTGTAAAGAAATGCAGTAGCCGGACTCCGTGGAACATTCTGTACTTTGTTTCGTAATGGTATTTATCTCCCCAGGAATTCTACATCCAAAGGTATAGCTTTATCAGTGATTACCACAAATGAAAAATGATTCCTTTGTTTGACAGCCTCTCCAGCATTTAGGCATCACTTTTACTACGAATATTAATAATTTATTATTAATGATTATATACCAACATAGAAGAAATTAAACAGGGCATTTTTAAAAAAAGCTGGTCTTGGTACATCATGCCATCTGAATCAGCTAGAATATATAAACAGATTGTAAATAAAAGGAGAGATTGGATAAACAATGTCCTTTCTTTATTTCAGAAATCTCTGATCTTTAAAACTATTCAAACTATCCAGGCCTTGATGGAACGTCACAGGAATTTTACAAAGAATGTAAAGAGTTTTTAATATCTGGATTTCTACTTTTCAGCAATACTTTGTATCAGAAGGACCCCTTACCAACAGGAAAGGAAGGGAAACAGTCTAAGATAATTCTGATCCTTAAATTGAGTAAAAAAACAAACAAACCTCTCAACAATTTGCATCTCATAGACATATCTTACTTCTTAGTATGGACTATAAACTCTTAGCTTTTAAAAGGATAAATAAAATTATTCACCCAGTTTTATCTGGCTTTATTACAAATTGAAATGTATCTCTCCCTATCAGGAAATTATTAATAAAATGAGTACATTTTCACTAACCTTATGTTCTTTAGATGTATGATTCCCTGGAACCACATGCCTTAAAATGAATATTAAAGGAATGTGGTTAAAGATCAGTGTCTTCTTTCTGTGTGAACATTTCCTTGGTAAAACTGCTTAATTGTTTGGTTGATTTTATTTATTTCTTTATTTTTTTTTAATTAAATGTACATAGCTACCCATTATGAAGTCATCCAGGCCATCGCCTCCTGGCCCCACCAATAACTCCCGCTGTAAGAAGGGCTAAGAGGCAGCCTGGATGAACTTTGCCCACCAATTCCTGTTTGGCTGGTCTCCATGTAGTTCAGAAGATTATAATTGGTTCAAACTGGGGTAAAGAGGCAATTTTCCTTCTGTTATTTATTCACAAGGGATTATGCTGCATGGGGCAAACATAGCATTAATTGTGTATCTTCAAAGGCTACACGCAAGAGTAATTTGCTGGAATGGGATTTTTTTTAATTAAATCATTTTTAAACCTTAGATCAGATTAGATCATAGGCCCATTTATTTCCCTGTAGTTTTCTAGAATGTCACTAAAGGTAAGATGAATTAGAAGAATGGAATTTCGTTTCCATTCCGGTTGGACTACGAAGATATTTGCAAGGGTTGAGTTGCACCTTCCATGTTGCCTTCCTGAGCCCAGCTGGGACCTTGTAGGGGAAAGAATTTGGGATTCCCTTCTGGGAAGGAGTATCTCTTCCCATTGCATGCATGTTTTGTGTCCACATGTAAATGGTTACAAAACCACTTGGGCCAGCAAACTTCATCAATCCACAGGGCATTCTTGAATTTCTCCTGGCTCAGAAGAATGGAGGCAAGAATGTCGCTGTTGTTATAGGACAAGAAGACAGGTTTGGCTGAGAAATTATTAGAACCCCTTGACTTGACTGTGGTTTCTTCTAGTCAAGCCTTCTGTCCCACCCTAAAACAGCTGGACATAAGCCTGGGCTGGCAAGCAAGCCAACACTTGCTTCCAGCATGCAGTAGACAAAGCAAGATCACTAGTATTCTGAAGGCACCAAAGCCCATCTACAGTAGAAGCCCTGGACTTCCTTGTCCTGCATGAACCAATCCTGACCCTTCTTTAAAGCCGCCCGAACTAGCTGCCATCCCCACAAGTGCTGGCAGCAAACTCCCCAGTTCACAGTGGACTATGTGAAAATATATTTTCACATATATTTCTCTCCCTGGAGGGAGAGAAACTTCCACCATCTTTTCCATTTCAATGTCATTGCTGTGTTTCCCACTCTCCTTCATTCCAAACTACAGCCCAAGGCTGGTCTCAAATATTGTCATCATCAGAGATGGTGTAGTGAATCCTGAAGTCTGCAGGGGGTTGGATTTGTTGACCTCCTAGGTGTTGTGGCCCGTTAGCGGCCTGTGCAGATTGTAGCTGATTCTGACAACGAGGAGGAGTGGCTCCTCAGGAGGAGGTCTCCTCGAGAGTAAGGCTTGGGGCTAATTGGCCACTCCCTTAGCCTATTTAAGGAAGGACGACGACTGAGGCAATTTGCAGGGAACAACTTCGTTCACTCTCCTTCGCATCTGGATCTTAGTTCTCGGCAAATTGCTTCTGGGCTTTCTGCCAACCATAGTAAGATTACGATTATTTATTCTTTGGATTCTTGTAGGCTGTTAAGAAAGTTAATTAACAGCCTTTGTTTGAAAAAGACTGATTTAATTTCGTAAACTAAGGTTTGTACAGACTTTGTGTGTGCTGCGTTCTTTGGGGTCTGTAGC
This sequence comes from Arizona elegans, assembly GCA_022577455.1. Taxonomy (NCBI): domain Eukaryota; kingdom Metazoa; phylum Chordata; class Lepidosauria; order Squamata; family Colubridae; genus Arizona; species Arizona elegans. The sequence continues at coordinate 18,506,371 of JAKOOJ010000015.1, forward strand.
TGGGGCAGAACACTCGGTTCCTTCCAAATCTTTCATTCTATGAAGCGCCAGCATCTTTCCTCACAGGCAAGTTATCATATGGAACAGCCTCTTCACATCATTTCTGTATTTTGCTGTTACCAGAGCAGGCCCACTGCACTCCATAGGTTGACGTCTACCCATCGTCCCCTCCCTTCTTCAGTTCTTTCTAAGTATTCCCAAAGGCTCTTCTTACAACAGCTACCCTGGGTGACCTTTGCATTGGATTGTGCCTTGTCCTCATTAGAGGCAAAATGTGGATTTTTTTTGTGCCAGTCAGCATTACTTTCCATTCCTTCTAGGTGCAAGTGAAGGGGATTTGGGGAGGGGGGTTTCTTTATATAATTCAAAATTGGGATAGAAAGAACCAGATCTGAACAGACTTTGACACCGATCAAACACAGCCTGATCCTTGAACCCAGCTCAGAAAGCTTATTATTATTTGCAGCATGAATCTGGAGATTCCGTGGTTTTTATGCCGAAATATTCTGACTTATTTTCATTAAGCCACGACAGCCTTTGAATCCCTGGGGAAGATTTGCAACCTGTTGAAGGGTTCCAGCTCAGGATACGCAAACTTCTCTCAAAAATGTCTGTGCCACGCGTTGAGCCCTGAAAATTGCAGGGCAATGCGCCCCTCGACCCGGGTGAATTTTGAATGCGACTGTTTTCCCCTTCTTGTTTTTTTTTTTTTTAAAAAGGCTGGAAATAGGGGTGGGTAGGAAGTTTTAAATTCTTCTGATTCCCTCTGAAAATAGCAATTTTGGAGAGGAGATTTAATTCTTTAAGGATGGTGGGGGCTTTGCTCCCTTTCGCACTTCTGATTCCCAAACTGGGCTGCAATTGGTTTTCTTGAGCATGGGCACCCCTGGCAAATTTCGGCCTAGTGGCAGTCCTAGTCTGACTCCCTTGGCCTTTGTGCCAGTCCCTTGCAGGGAGACCCTGGGAAAGGAAAGCTGTGGGGCTGGAAGGGGTGCTGCTCTTTGTGTGAGGCTGCAAGAAGGAAGTGGGATGACTGGAAGTCAGGGACCTTCTGTCCCTTGGTTGAGAAGAGGAAGGAGCAGGGAGGCCGATCCCCCTGAGAGAGCCACGACTGGTACCTGCTCAACCAGGAGGCTGCTGGACTTCAGGTATGGCGACAGCCATGAGAAATTCCTCCTTGGAAGGCTGAGCTTTGAGCTAAAGTTGGAGGGAGAATGAATTGGGGGCCACCGCTATGCTGGGCTGGAGACAGGGGAGGGCCAGGGGATGGCCTGCAAATGAGAAGGTCCTCTTTCCCAGTGTCGACCTCCAAGCGGTGTGACCCTCTGCAGGATTTGAACATTAAGAAGCTTTACAGTATTTTTTTAGTTCAGCAGACAAATCACAGTGAATATGCAGAGCTCATCTCCTCAGCCTGGATTCAGGGCAATAAGCCTCTTCATTTGCTTGCTCTCTTCCTTGAGCTTCTGGAAATTAAAATCTGTAAATTTTGTACTGCAGTTATAACCCTTGCAGTTGTAATTCTGTTTTTATTTCCCGCTGTGTTTGTTGTTGCTCTGGAAAAAAAATATCAGGCCTTCATTAAATTTCCTGTAATTGCAGCCGCAGACCCGCTAAGAATTTTGCTGCTTTACAGTCCCTGCCTTACCCATTTTACGTAATTTGGGGTTTCTGCAGGCCCTCCGCGAGGAAGCTCATTTCTTGATGAAGAAGGAGCAGCAACTTGGATGGGAAACTTGTAGTTTACCTAATTGTACACCACGTCCCATCAGGCCTGCACAGGGAGAGCAATTTAGGGAGATGCGTGCTTGAGAAATGGCAAAAAGAGCAAAACCCTGAGAGAAGCCCTACTGAAGGGACAAGAAGAACTGGTCGGATGCATTGTATGGAAGAGGTCTGCCATTGTCACGGGAGGAAGTGGGGGGGGGGGGAAAGATCCACTTCCCAGTAGAGCTCCCAGATCTTTTAGTGGTTTCCTCCAAAGGCTATCTAGGTCCCTGGCATCAGCTGGTTTAAGCAATCCCAAGCAGGACACAAAGAGGTCCGTATTGTACAGAGTCATCATGGTGCTTGTAGTTGCTGGGTGTCTTTGTGGCTCCCACCAGACAATTATAACTGGTCTGATCCTGGCTCACTTTTGATAAGATCAACCACTAGGACCAACATCTCCCTCAAGCCAAATGCAACTGGTTGTCCCTGCCTTGTTCTGAGTTTTTTCAGCTAACCTACAGCCCAGGCATTTCCTGGTGGTCCCTAGTCTAGTAGGTCTAACCCTGTTTAGCTTTTCAAGACAAACCAAACTGAACTAATACTGCCACTGACTGCTTCCTCCACAATAACACAATTTAAAATAACTAGTATATAAAAAGAAAGGAAAGGAACTTTGGAGGGTAGCCCTTCTTCTCGTCTAAAGCTCTGCAGAGACTGGGAGCTTCACACCCAGCATTCAAGTGGGGCCACCAGTTTTAGGAGTGGAGTATCAGGACGGCAGAAAGCCACCTGGTCCCAGTGGGAGGTTTCTGCGTCTCTTTGCATCATCTGGATCTGACCAGGCAGATTGAGCAGACCTGGATGAGGCCGGTCGTGTTGATCAGCCTTTCCTCAGAGCCGGGAGCAGCTTTCTTCCTTTGCTGGGGCATCCCTGGGAATGCAACCCCTCACAGCTTTCCATGTCTGCACCATTCAGTGGATTGGGATACCCCTCAGGAGAGACCTCCATGGTGTCAGATTGGAGGATCTTTGTTCATGGGCCTACATTGCAAGTTTTGGAGAAAGCCAGGGTTTTGCTCTGCTTTTGATTTCATGCCCAGCTGGGAACTCTCAGGATTGTCTTCTTCCTTGGATGAAGTCTGCGCCATGGGAGTGGTTTTCACAAGACTGGCTGCAAAAAGAATAGTAGAACGAGGCTTTTAAGAAGAGACAGCCATTTGTCTGAAATGGTAGGGGGTAAGTGGTATAGGTCAGGAGTCACCAACCTTTTGGACCCCAGGGACCACTACATTCGTTATTTTAAATCCCACGGACCACTAATATGATCTGCCTAATGACTGGCTGGGTGGGCGTGGCTAGGTGATCATGTGACTGGGTGGGTGTGGCCAACTCAATGTCACTCACATCGAAGGGCGCCTCGCCAGCCTCTACTCGCCCCTCCCCACTCCCAGCCACTCTTCGCCTCCCTGCCCAGGCTCCTTAGGGCCCCAATAGGAAGCAGTTGTTGGAGCTAAGCAGCCACCACGAGAAAGAGTTGGCAAAACAACTCAGTTCAAATTGGATCTGGCCGAGAAGGAGGCTCAGCAGAAGCACTTCACTGAGGACTAGGAGGATAAGCTTTCCAAGCAGAGGGAAGACCTGTGGAAGTGAAAGGCCAGGTACCGGTGCCTGGAGGTTCAGCGGGCTGAGATGGTCAGCCAGTTCCAGGCCATGATGCGGTCCCACTGGAACAAGGCCCTCCGGCTCTTTGCCACCAGCAGCACTTCCCTCCAGCCTTCACCCAAAGCCCCACACCAGGAGGCCGAAGCAGACCCCAAGTTGGAATTTCTGCCACCCTCCAACCCACACAAAAAGACCCCGAAGGGGGAGACTCTCTGCAGCAACACAAACGTTCATTGCACGTATCCATCCCAGGGGCCGTAGTTTGAAGACCCCTGATTTAGTGCAATATAAAAAAATGCAAATAATTTTTCTGTGGACCACCAAAATTTTCTCATGGACCACCAGTGTTCCATGGACCACTGCTGGTATAGGTCATGTTAACAGCCCTCAATTTCCTTGGCAACCAAAAGTGGCTGGCAGGGGGAATTCTGGGAGTTGAAGTCCACAAATCTTAAGGTTCCAAGGTTACACACGCTTGGTATAGGGTCTCCTGCTTGAGCAGGGGGTTGGATTAGAACACCTCCAAGGTCCCTTCCAACTATGGTTTTCTATATTCTATGGTCTAAGAAGGGAGAATAATGATGGTACTTGCATTTCCAAACAAATAGTCTTTGATGAAATCTTTCATTTCATCAATAGTCTTTGATGAAATTTTTCATTTATTAAGCATTACAATCTGTCCTTGACTCCGTCGTAGCCAACACTGACTTCCTGACCCCAAGCCTTCCCTTTCTGTTCCCCAATTCTCTGCGTCTCATTGGCTATCTTCCAAATCACTCTCCCCATATCTACTACTTCAGCTCCCAGGAATGTCCCCCCTCCCATCCCATCTCCTAGGGGATATTATCTTCAGGGAAAATAAGTAGGTGAAAAGTCAAGCGTCCTCTTGCCAGCTGCCCCCTCTTCTCCTCCTCATGTCAGCACTGGAACAAATGTAGCTTGGAGTGCTGACAGTACCACTTGGGCACTGAGAACAGGACAGCCAACCTTGGTTTTGAACTTCAGGAGTTTCAGTTGGCCTCCTTCCCAGTTCTCCCTGATACACAAATGGTTTGCAGTAGCAGAGACCATCCTTATGTTTTGAACAAATTCTGCTTTAGACCAACTTTGATTAAAAAAAAAAACAAAACCCACACACATTTTTTCTCTCTTTTCTTGTGTCTAAGAAACATTGAATGTCTAGTTCTCAAGTGCTGTACGCTGCCCAGAGTCACTTTTGCGTGAGATGGGTGCATGATAAATAAAATAAATAAATGTCAAAATCAAAGGGGTGTAGAAAAAATAACTTTGAACCATGGTCTTTCCCCACCTTTGGTTGCCCAGGAAGCTGAGGGTTGTTAACATGATCTGCTTGTCCTGGTTGCCTCCTTTTCATCCCACACGATTAGAAGGATGCCTTCTCAGAAGAGCTTGATTGATAAGGGAGTACTTTGTGCTGGATTAGTCCGGCTTTCTCCAGCTGTGATTTGTGGTTGCGTTAAATGAATCAGGTTCACAGTGACTTCGTTGTGCACCTTACTGAAGTGAGCTTAGAGGGAGGAATGTCTCCAACACCTCAAATGCTGTTTTTCTTTGGGAGACCGAGAGAAGCACAGTGGGATCTGGATCACTACATATGATGTACCCATGGTCCCAGCACCCTCTTAGTGAGAGGATTATCCTGGGATCTTGCCTGTCCCCACCTCTAGCAGATCTGAACTTGGTGATATAATAATTATGTTCTCACCTTTGCATGATCCACCTCCAATCCCTCCCTCCCTTCTTTTCTATTTCTTGGAAACAATGAACCAAATCATGTGTTGGAGAAGTCTCTTAAGAATCACTTGGATTGCAAGGAGATCAAATCAATCAATCCTAAAGGAAATCCACCCTGACTGTCCTTTGGAAGGACAGATACTGAAGCTGAAGCTCAAAGACTTTGGCCACCAAAGGAGAAGAGAGGGGTCTCTCTGGGCAAATTCCAGGAGACAGTGAAGGACAGGAGGGCCTGGCATCCTGTAATCCATGGGGCTGCAAAGAGTCAGACACAATTTAGCGACTGAGCAACAATAATAAAAACCAAATCACGACCAGTAAAACTGCAGTCAAGGGTTTCAAGAATTTTGTTTTTAATCAGTTCCAAAGACACATTAAATTAATTAGCCGCATCCTCTTTTCTCCCTTCTCTTCAGTTGGAATAGGGCAGCCAAGCCCTCTTGCCAGTCTCTAGCAATCAGAGGATCAAAAATGTGGAAGGGAGTCTCAGTCCATTGATTCTAATCCCATATTCAGTGCTGGAATCTGATCAACACAGAACAAAGGGGGAAAATTCCTTTCCGTCTTGTGGAGGTTATTCTCCCCCAACACACAGTTTCACATTGTATTTACCCTCCTCCCCCTCCCCCTCCTCCTTTCTTCTTTCTTCTTCTCCTTGCCAGTCACCCTGCCGGTTAATATACTGTTTGCAATCAATTCCTATTCCAAGATCATTTTTACAAATATCACTGCCAAGGCAGGTAGTTCGGGTCCTATAGTTGTCTATTCAATTTCCCCTTGTTGCTATTAAATTTCATTGTCATTTACAGTCCATTTTTCCAAATGTTAAATTTTATTTATCTGTTCTGTGGCATCAGCTATGCTATTCAAATTTGTATGACTTACAAATTGACATAAAGTTGACATCTGTCACCTCCAATTCTCCTTCCAAATTAGAACGAAACCAGATTGTTCTCGACATAAGCATGTTGACGTCTAATCATTACCACGCTGTTTTCAATGTACATACAGATCAGTCTCTTTATGATCTATTCTTCATATAATCCATTGTGGTTTTGACGTCTGCAGTTCTCCGGGCCCTACTGTTTCCCTTTTGAAGAAGGGGACAGCGCTGGCACGGCTCCAAAAGTCTGGCTCTTCACCCCTCTGCCAGACTTCCTCATCCAGTCCTTGAGCACCCTCAGGTGGCATTCATCTGGCTCTAATGGAACGAGACCCCTTTGAAGTAAAGAGGGATTTCCTGACCGTATTTCTTTCAGTCTTAAAGTTCCATCCTGCCTCTTCATAGTTGCCTGATGAAACCCAGGCATTGATCTTGGAGAAAACAAAATAGTTCTGCATTTACTTTTTACTTCTTAGCATTTTGCTACCTTCATTAAGCAGCTGGCACACCAATTCCCCCCCACCCCCGTTCATTTCAAACACATGCGAAGAAGCATCTTTCTGCTCTTATGTTCAAGCTGTACATTCTCTTTTCTGACAGCTTTCTGAATAGCAATATAAATTTCTTCTACTGGCTCCCTCTCCATTCATTCCCCCCAGATCTGGAATTCAGGAGAGGTGGCTCTCAGTCCTCTTCTTAAACATCTCCAGAGCCTAAGGACCCACAGCCTTTAGAGGCAGATGGCTCCACCTATAATGGTGTGTGGACATAACCCCAGAAGACAGGAGGAAGAGCTGCAGCCTAGACAACCATTATGCAAAGGGATCTCAGCCCACAGAAGCAAAAGGGGCATGGGAAGAATTTGAGAAGGGACCCTTCCGAATTGTCTGGAAAGTAAAAGTAAATAAGGGAACAAATGTTTACTTCTATATAGTAGTATTCTTCCAACTTCTAATTTCTACCTCTACTATCTAACCATTTGTAAAACAAATCCCATGTTAAAAAGTATTCTGTATCCTCTTTATCCTTTATCTTGAATGTTAATCTATCCATTTCTGCACAGTCTAATATTTTTTAAATTATGCTTTCATCTGTAGGAGTTCCCTCATTTTTCCAATATTGTGCAAATACAATTCTTGCTGCTGTCAACACATATAATATTAAATATACAACCCCTTTGTCATATTTTTCTGGTAATATACCTAACAAAAATGTTTCTGGCTCTAAGTCTGTATGTTGTTTTATCATTTTCTCTAACCAAGTATGTATTTTCATCCAACTTTTTTTGCCTTTGGACATGTCCACCACATATGGTAATATTTCTGATTTGTCTGCACTTTCTTGAAGGGCTGACGTGAAAAGAAATCTAGACAGCTGCAACTTGTGCCTGATGATATTTTTGGTTCTTTTTTTTTGTGTCCTTTAAGGCAGGTCTCATGTCTCCCTTAAAACATCTTTGCTGCAGACTAAATGTGCTTACTTATTTATTTATTTACTTACTTACTTACCTTTTATTTATTTATATCTGTCACAAGTAAATGCTTTATTCTCCATCATGTAAATAGTATCTATACAGTATATCAAGAGTTAACTTATTTCCATTGCTTAATGTATGTATGTCTAACCACTCCCATATCTAGCTCCTCCCCTTGTATATATAAGGAGCTGTATGCCATTTTTCAGTGCTTCTATTTGTGAATATTCAGTGAATATAGAATGCCATCTGTGATTAAACAGAGTTTTATTTAAACATACTATTCTTATTTTAATTATTGAGTCTGATCCTGAAAATATTGCAACAATTTGGTAGCAGAGGATGGTTAATTGACTCAATAAAAAATTCAACAATGTCTGAGAGAGAAAAATCAAAAAGCAAAAAAATAAGACCCAACACCAGGGCATATACTAAAGAAATGGAAGCAGAACAAGAAATAATTGATGAATACGCAACTGAAATATCGAGAGAATCTGAAGACTGTACTACAGACAACGAAGAAATAATAGATGAGGACAATGATCAAAAAGAAAATGAAATAGAAAATAACAAACTCAGGTCAGAAATACTAAAACTTTTAAAAGATCAAAAGAACGATGAAAACCTCATCGCGAACCTCCAAGACTTCCTAAAAAAAAGCGGAGCAGCGAGAGAAAAGCACATCATTACAGATGAAAATAAAGACTCAAAAAAGGTGAGCGATTTGTCTACAGACAAAAATGCAACGAAGGAGAAGAACAACGGTCCCGCACAAAATTTTGAATGGCAGCCATCTTGGTTTCAACGAACCTTCAGTCTAAGCGATGAAGAGCCAATCAGAAGACAAGATTCAAAATATCTGGCGCGAAAGGACTTACTTGATGCAAAAAACAAAAGAGAAAAGATCCATACATCAGAAGAGTCTGACACAGAGACTGAAGAAGAATCAATAGAAAATCAAGTAGAGTCTGCAATGAAAACGCTTTTTGCAACTTTTGGGTCAAAATTGAAAATAACTAAAGAATCAGCGAAAAACTGCAGTAAAAAAACAAAAGGAAGAACAGTGAGTAAACGAACTTCCCGAAGATCGCACGCCTCTATGCAAACAGCGAAAGCATCGACGCCTAAACCCAGAGAGCCCTGCAGATACCAACCTACGCCGCAAACAATTCCAGAGACCAGTGCTCTCAATAAAAAGACTCCCATCGCCACCAGGACTCCCAAGGCTGAACCAGAAACCGAGTCTTCCGAAGAAGAACAATGCGGGGGAGCTGCAGCGACGAGAACCTTTCACCATGACTTCAGGAGCGAAATGGACAATGCGCATGTGCAAAACTACACAGACAGCTTCGAAGCAAGAGAAAGACAGAGACTGCCATTTAAAGTCGTCGCTAGCATCCCCATGCCATTCTGCGGTTACCAACACTTAGAAGACCATGGACTTCCTCCAGTTGTAAGTAATGGAGCTAACAACATTGAGAATTTACCCAATGATTTCCCAAAACTGAGGGTAGATGGTGTTAATTTACAAGAGTGGTGCCAACAGCTCCAAGTTGTCTTTTTGAAAGAAAATTTATTGTTTTTCATTACTAACCCTCCAAAAAGACCTTGGACTTTAAGATTGGATTGCCTACACCATAGAGCATTTTTCTTACTAATATCCAGTATATCTCCTGCTATGTATCATAGTATTAAGTCAAATCTAACTGTATCAGAAATTGTTCAATGCATGTTTAAGCTATTTCACAGTGATAGTGTAGCCACTACAACAAGAATGTCTAAGGATTTCTTTTCAGCCAGGTTAAAATCTGGGGTCACAATAAGTGAACATTTAATATACTTAAACAAAGTCAGAGCAGAATTACAACTAAGAGGAGAAATAATTTCAGATCAAACAATGAAAAGTGTTATTATCAATTCATTAGACCCATCTTGGAATAATTATATATCCCATTTAGATACAATCAATTTAGGGTATTTATCCATAGAAAACCTTTCTAATAGGTTGATAGCTGAAGACAATTCGAGAAGAAATCGTTATAATAATCACATAGAGCATAAGCAATATAAGAAAGTGGCATTTCAAGAAAGGTACCATGAACCAATCAAATGCCATAATTGTGGGTCCAAGGAGCATAATAGAAGAGATTGTCCTAAATTCCTCAGAGATAAACATAGGACAGATCATAGAGATAGATATCACAACAGACAGTCATCCACTGACAGACATAGATATAGAAGTCCACCCATCTATAAGGAACATAGAGGGGGTATAGATGATTCAAGAGATAGAAAATCTGGTTCATTGAATGGACTGAACAAACACAACAACAACAACATACATAGACCAGAAGATAACGATTGGCTCATTGACTCTGGTGCAACAAATCAAACTACACACAACAAAAATATATTATCTTTGTTTGTTGAAGATAAATTTGTAATCAAAGTAGCTAATCAAGAGAAGGTCCAAGTCATAGGTAGAGGAAATATAATCTTACCTGGCCTAGGAAAAATAGAGGGGGTATTGTTAATACCTGAAATACCTCATAACATACTTAGTGCAATAAAACTAAGCAGAGAATCTGGCATAAACATAGTCTTTTCAAAAGGGAATGCAGCTTTAAAGAAAAATGAAACAAGCGTAGGTACTCTCATTATAAAAGGAGGCTTACCTTACTTAATAACAAATGAAAGATGTTTACACAATATTGATTCCAACATAGAGGATGACAATGACATAAATAACGAAGAAAATAGTAATAGTGATAATGAGGAACATGAGGTAGTTCATAACAACAAAAACTCATCCAATGATAAAAGACCTAATATAGGCAAACCTATTCATGATGAATGTGCTCATATCTTACATAGAAAATTAGGACATGCTAGTTTTCCTGTAGTACAAAAAATGATTGAACATGCTGATGGTGTTAAAATAAAAAACTGTAAAAACTATCTAGAATGCTCAGTGTGTAAATCCACAAAACTCAAAACTAGCCCCAGGCCCAAAAAATCAACCAGGTCAACCAAACAAATCTTTGAATTAGTACACATGGACTTAGTTGGCCCACTGACACCATCAATCACATATAAAAAACGCTATTTTCTAACCATTGTGGATGACTATAGTCATTATGGGTTTGTCTACACATTAAGACATAAGGATGAAACATTTCAGAAATTCAAAGAATTTTACAAACGCATAGAGACACAACACAACATTAGAATAAAACAAATTATGACAGATAGAGGATGTGAGTTCATGTCAAACGAATTCTCACGATGGCTAAAAGATAAAGGGATGTTGCATTACACATCTAGTCCTTTCTCTGCATTCCAGAATGGAGTGGTAGAGAGAAAGAACTCGACACTACAAACCATGATTAGATCCACATTAGAAGATGCTGGTTTAGGTAAACAATTCTGGTCAGAAGCTTTACAATTTTCCAATTACACCCAAAATAGGACTTGGTCCAGCATAGTGAATAAAACACCATATGAAGTGATGTACGGTAGGAAACCTAAGTTAACACACATGCATATATTTGGAGTCACTGCAGATGTACATATACCTAAACAATTAAGGCGTAAAGGTGAAAACGTATCCAGAAGACTTAAATTCATGGGATACGAAACAGGCACAAAAGGATACAGATTTATTGATAACAATAACAGATTCATAATTTCAAGAACAGCAGTATTTCATGAACAGGCCAATTGGTCCAAAATACACCTTAATGAAATATTCCCAAACACCAATTCAGACACTGAACATCAAAATGAGAATATTGAAAAGAAAAACAATAACAGCACACGCAAAAACAAAGTTAGAACATGGACAAATAGTCAACACAAAATAAAAACTGATTCAGTAACAAAAAAGGAAGCAAGGTATTTACATGACAATGATAGTATTCCAGTGAGAACAACCAGAAGTAACAGAAATCAGGTGCCTAATAAATACAAAGATTATGTAATGTGTATGAATGGAGAAATAGTAACACCAAACACTTATGAAGAAGTGCTGAAACTTCCCCCCAAAGAAGAGAAAAGTGGGAATCAGCAATGACCAAGGAGATGAATAGCTTACAAGAATTGAATGTTTTTACACCCACACAAGCCCCAAGGGATAAGACTATTATTGGTACCAGGTGGATATATAAAATTAAGAATTTGGAAGGAGGTAACACACTGTATAAAGCCAGACTAGTCGCACAAGGTTATGCTCAAAAATATCCTGAGGATTATACAGACACTTACTCTCCTACTGTAAGAACTGAGAGCGTTAAAACAGCTCTAGTTATAGCATCAGCACTTAATCTCGAGGTATTTCAATATGATATACAAACTGCATATTTACATGCCAAATTAGATAAAGATATATATGTAAGAGCTCCTCATAGTCAATATACAAACAAAAATGATATATGGCTATTAAACAAAAGTCTATACGGATTGAAACAATCTGGCAAGCGATGGTATGAATGTTTAGTCAAAGTACTTAAAACTATGAACTTTGTTGCCACTACTGCTGACAATTGTTTCTTTGTTAAGAGTGAAGGTGATTCTCCAGAATTTGTATTGATTTATGTTGATGATATTCTATATATAGGCAAAGATACAAAAAGGAGAGAAACTTTTGTAACAAAACTCAATGAACACGTTTCCTTAAAATCATTAGGGAAAGTAAACAAATATCTTGGTGTTCAAATCAGCAAAACAAAGAAGGGATTCAAACTTTCCTAAAGGGATAAAATTATAGAACTCTTAAACAAATGTAACCTAAATGATGCCAAACCATGTGATACTCCCATGCAGACTGATTTTCTAAGAAACACTGATGAGTCATCTCCAGAATTTAAAGATAACACATTGTATAGGTCTGTTATCGGCTCTCTTCTCTATATCTCTAACTGGACTAGACCTGATATTGCTTTACCCCTTAACTTATTATCCAGACATGTCAGTAAACCATTATCATACCATTGGGAAGCTGTCAAGAGGATATTAAGATACTTAAAAAATAGCTTAGACTTCTGCTTGTTATTAGAACCCAATGATACAAATGAACCCATTCTCACATGTTATGCAGATGCAGATTGGGCTGGTGATGCCACTTGTAGAAAAAGTACATCTGGCTATATATTTTTCCTTAACGGCTGCCCAGTTTACTGGTACACTGGTAAGCAAGATTTGGTAGCTACATCAACTACTGAGGCAGAATATGTTTGTCTGTCTAAAGCATCAAATAACCTAGTATGGTTTAATGATTTATTGTCTAATATTTGGAAAAAACCTTCATTCCCTTATATCATACATGAAGATAACAAAGCTGCCATCGAAATATCTAGATCTGATGCTATTGGACAGCGATCTAGACATATAGATATAAAATTCAAACATGTAAGGCAATTATCACAAGACGGATTTATTAAAGCTATTCATTGTGAAACATCAGAGCAAATAGCTGACATCTTGACAAAACCTTTACCTTCTAAACAACACAAATACTTAACTACCAAGCTACAAGTTTTATATTGTTCTGAATCTGAATGTAATTATTGTCATATGTCGAATCAGCATTTAGAGGGGGATTTGTCACAAGTAAATGCTTTATTCTCCATCATGTAAATAGTATCTATACAGTATATCAAGAGTTAACTTATTTCCATTGCTTAATGTATGTATGTCTAACCACTCCCATATCTAGCTCCTCCCCTTGTATATATAAGGAGCTGTATGCCATTTTTCAGTGCTTCTATTTGTGAATATTCAGTGAATATAGAATGCCATCTGTGATTAAACAGAGTTTTATTTAAACATACTATTCTTATTTTAATTATTGAGTCTGATCCTGAAAATATTGCAACAATATCCCATCTTTATTATTTTTACAACTTCCCAAGTTGCTTCAGTCTGTCCTCATGCAGCAGGTTATCAAGTCCCTGCATCACCTTTGTTGCCTTCATCTCAACCTTCCTAATCAGTCAGTAACCTTCTGGAAATGTGAGGCCAGAATCCTGCACAAAAGTCCAGGTGCAGTTTCACCAGTAGAAAGGACTATGTCTTTGATGTGATGCTTCTTCTGAGGAAGCCCAGAACTGCATTAGCTCTTCAAGCAACTAATGATCAACCTTCTGATTAACGTTCAGCTTGTGGTCAGTCGTCACAGCCAAGTTCTTCTCCAAGGCAGTGTTTCCAACACATTAATCTCCCATCTTGTAGGAGTGCCCTGTAGTTTTCTTTCTGAATGTAATCTCTTATATTGTCCCTGTTGAAGGAAGCCTTTTTCCTCTCAGCCCAATCTTTCAACCTGTCCAGATTAGACCGCAATCTCATTCTGTCATCCAAGCTGTAGACTTGTCTCATTTGCAGATCTGATAAGCAGCCGATAAGTCCCGTTCTCCAGATCATGAATCAAAATTGCAACACTAGTTCCCAGAAAAATCTCTATGGGACCCCACTGGTTACTGCTCTCCAACTGGATGTAGAGGCATTACAGGTACTTATGATGTAGTTTCAATGGCAATCGGGATTGTAATTTCCATCGCTAAATCATGCAGTTGTAAAGTGTGACTGCATTGCTTAGTGGTGGCAATCACTGTAGTCCCTGTTGCCATAATTAACTGAATCCCATAGTCATTAGGTGGGGCAACCTGCTGCCAAGTCCCAAGGGGACTACTTGTAATGCTGACTTATGCAACTGAGAATTGACCTTCTCAAATGCTTTGCTGAAACCCAGTTATTAGTGCCATTTATGGTGCCCCAAACATTATTGGCTGAGGTGGAATTTTAGTTGGTTTAGAACTAAAATCAATGATTAGAAACACACACAGGCAATCCAAGCTGGAGACCACAACTTGAGACCAGCTGTGCCACTCTTGGTTACGGTTATGTTCCTGCTGCAATGTTTCAGGTGCCCATCATCCCCACCACCTTCCAATATCAGCCTGTCCAGGGGCAGAGAGCCTGCTCCTGGCAGATCATTTTTTTCTTTTCTTCTTTGGTGTCCTCCCTTTCCTGACACAAAAAGAAAACAAGGAGGCACAGCTTCAAATTTTTCTGGCATGTGCTAATCCTCCTCCTCTTCCATCTAATGGGCACAAATTCAGTAGTTACTCTCCAATTGGAACAGCACATAGAAAACTGGCCAGAACACCAAGTATATTTTATCTCTCTCACCTCTAGGAACTTTGTAATGTGATTAGACTCATTATTGACATGTTGATTATAGCAAGACTGAAGCAATGATTAAGCAGGTGGTGACTTTGAGGGCTGGAAGATTCACTTTCATTGTGACACCTGGACACACTAATGATATCACTAGTCTTTGTGTCTGACTTCCCTTCTCTTCACATTTATTTTATTTAATTATTTATTTTGTTGAGTACATATTAGATAATATATATAAGTATAAGCATGGATTGGATACATAAAATAGATACAAATAGAGGAAACATTAGGACAGAGATGGTAGGCACGCTGGTGCTCTTATGCACACCCCTTACAGACCTCTTAGGAATAGGGGGAGGTCAACAGTAGCCAGTCTAAGGTTAAAATTTGGGGGGGGGTTGGGATGAAACCACAGTCAGGTAGTGCATTCCAGGCATTGACCACTCTGTTGCAGAATAGAATAGAATAGAATAGAATAGAATAGAATAGAATAGAATAGAATAGAATAGAATAGAATAGAATAGAATAGAATAGAATAGAATAAATTTTTATTGGCCAAGTGTGATTGGACAAGGAATTTGTCTTGGCGAATATGCTCTCAGTGTACATAAAAGAAAAGATACGTTCATCAAGAATCATAAGGTACAACACTTAATGATAGTCATAGGGTACAAATAAGCAATCAGGAAACAATATCGATATAAGTCTTAAGGATCCAAGCAACAAAGTTATAGTCATACAGTCCTAAGTGGAAGGAGATGGGTGGTGGGAACGATCAGAAGATTAATAGTAGTGCAGGCTTAGTAACTAGTTTGACAGTGTTGAGGGAATTATTTGTTTAGTAGAGTGATGGCGTTCGGGGAAAAAAACTGTCCTTGTGTCTAGTTGTTCTGGTGTGCAGTGCTCTAAAGCGTCGTTTTGAGGGTAGGAGTTGAAACAATTTATGTCCAGGATGCGAGGGATCTGTAAATATTTTCACAGCCCTCTTTTTGATTCATGCACTATACAGGTCCTCAATGGAGGGCAGGTTGGTAGCAATTGTTTTTTCTGTAGTTCTAATTATCCTCTGAAGTCTGTGTCTGTCTTGTTGGGTTGCAGAGCCAAACCAGACAGTTACAGAGGTGCAGATGACAGACTCAATAATTCCTCTGTAGAACTGGATCAGCAGCTCCATGGGCAATTTGAGCTTTCTGAGTTGGCGCAGAAAGAACATTCTTTGTTGTACTTTTTTGATGACGTTTTTGAAGTTAACTGTCCATTTTAGATCTTGTGATATGGTAGAACCTAGAAATTTGAAGGTCTCTACTGTTGATACTGTTTTGTCTAATATTATGAGAGATGGAAGTATGGAAGGGTTTCTC
The DNA here is from genome assembly GCA_022577455.1 of Arizona elegans. Taxonomy (NCBI): domain Eukaryota; kingdom Metazoa; phylum Chordata; class Lepidosauria; order Squamata; family Colubridae; genus Arizona; species Arizona elegans. The sequence goes on from JAKOOJ010000015.1 coordinate 18,522,392, forward strand.
CTAAAATCTACCACCATTTTTCTGGTTTTGAGTGTGTTCAGTTCCAGATTGTTCCGGTCGCACCACAAGGCTAGTTGTTCAACTCCCGTCTGTATGCGGATTCATCATTGTCTCGAATGAGACCGATCACTGTTGTGTCATCTGCGAATTTCAGTAGTTTAACAGATGGATCATTAGAGATGCAGTCATTGGTATATAGAGAGAAGAGAAGTGGGGAGAGCACAGAGCCTTGTGCTAATTGTACAGGTATCTGATGCGATTCTACTTAGCTTTACCTGCTGTTTCCTGTTTGTTAGGAAGTCATATTTTCTGTAGTCGAGTTTGGAGTGGTTCACTTTAAGTTTGTATCTATTGTGTGCTCATGTATTGTTGTGGTTGAAGCTGAAGTAGTCATTGACAGGTAGAACATTGTAGCAGATGATTTTATGAGCTATGCTTAGGTCATATTGAAGGTGGTGTAGTTCTAAATTTTTTAAGCCCAAAATTTCAAATCTGGTGGCATAAGGTATTTTGTTGCGAGCAGAGGACTGGAAGATTCTTCTTGTGAAATATTTCTGGACACGTTCAATTGTATTAATTTTCGATATGCAGTGCGGGTTCCAGACAGATGAGCTGTATTCCAGAATTGGTCTAGCAAATGTTTTGTACGCTCTGGTTAGTAGTGTAATATTACCGGAGAAGAAGCTACGCAAGATTAGGTTTACAATCCTTACTGCCTTTTTGGCAATGTTGTTACAGTGGGCTTTGGCACTTAGATCATTTGATATGAGTACTCCAAGGCAGGAATGAAATGTTCTTGGTTCGGACCGGCTCGGGCGAGTAGGTAGCGATGGCGGCGGGCATTTGGAGAATGGTAGCAAAAATCCCTGCCCCCACCCCCCCCATGCCCAGCTGATCATCAGAGGCTTTTTTTTCTTTTAAATGGCTCTAACGAGCCAAGCTCTGACGATCCCAGCTGAGTTGCCTGCCGATCAGGCAATTCAGCTTGGATTCTCAGAGCCATTTAAAAGAAAAAAACTTTTTTTCTTTTAAATGGCTCTGACGATCCAAACTCTGACGATCCCAGCTGAGTTGCCTGATCGGCAGAGGGTTTTTTAAAAACCCTCTGATGATCAGGTAACTCAGCTGGGATCGTCAGAGCCTTTTGAAAGCATTTTTTTACATGGTTTACATGTAAAAAATGGTTTTAAAAGTAAAAAAAACAATTGGCCACGCACACCCAGTCACATTACCCCCCCTCACTAAGCCACACCCACAGAACCGGTAGTAACAAATTTTAGATTTCACCACTGCGCCAAGGTCCTTGACAGAGTGAGGGTCATCTACAAGGTCATGTCCACTCAGCTTGTATTTTGTGTTCTAATTCTTTTTGCCAATGTGTAAGACAGAGCATTTTTTGGTTGAGATTTGGAGTTGCCAAATTTTTGACCATTCCGACACAAAGTCAAGGTCTTTTTGAAGGGTAGCAGTATTGTTGGTGGTGTTAAATAGTTTTACATCATCAGCGAAGAGAACACAGTTGCTTATAATATGATTGCAAAGGTCATTTATGTATAGTATGAAGAGTGTTGGTCCTAGAACGCTGCCTTGGGGGACACCGCTATTAACAGGTACAGGATTTGATAGGGCGCTCCCTATTCTCTTCCCTTCCCTTCTGGCATTCTCATTATGCTCCTAATCTGGGTAACAAGAAGAGCTCCAGGGGTGGTAGACACATATGAGAGGGGAGCAAGTACAGGGGAGCAAGATTGGAAGAAGATGGTTCCTGGGAATGGGGTGGGAGGGTAAGTCATTAATTCAGATGCAATATGGGCAAAGTGGGGTCACATTAAGAGAGAAGAAGGTCCTCAGAGGCCACCTCTGTCTCGCTTTGACATTGTGGGGTAACTTTAACCTCACTAGTCAGCCCTCATAGGAAATTATACCCAAAAGCTCATCTAAATGCCTGCCATGGGTTCTCCCTTCCCTTTGAGCCACTAACCTCCAAAGGCTCTCAGGCTATTAACCACATGGCTTTGTTTCCTCTTTTGACTGAGACATTAATATTAGTCTAGGATTTTGTCTGGAAGACCCTGAGTGGGACAGCACTGCCGTGAAATTCAAGAAGAGTCCCTCTTATTGACACAACTGTTCAGCTGCATAATAATAATAATAATAATCAAAAATGAGGCATTCAAACTTCTACTGTTCAAAGACTCTCTGATAGTAATCCTCAGCCTCCCTCCAAGGCTCCATGCAGATGTGGGTAGCTCTGGATATCACCAGGGATGTTGTCGTCCATCTCATAATGCAAAAGGTGGGAATCCTCTTTCCCCAAAGCCATGATTCTCCAAAGCCTTGACCATGACTGGCTTTGTGGAATAGATTATCTCACCACAACAGAGGCTTCCTCAGTTCCTGACAGCTCTGCAATCTTGGTGACATGATTCTGCAGCTCATTTATAAATAGCTTAATTGAGCTGTTGAAGTTACCAAGCCTGATGTGAGCTGATAAATATGAAATCATTTATACACAGAAGACAAAGCAACTGTAGATCTCCAGAGATCGGTATACTCTGGGTGTTCTTTGGTAACCGTAGGTCAAGTGCCAGGCCCGTAATAAGATTCCATCAATATTTAATATTCATCAGTGGTAGATTACATTATGAATTCAAATTCTTAATTTTAAGATCTCCAAGTACCCATGGCATGAACAAGTTGCAATCATGAAAGCAAGCAATCAGGTCAAAGCATTTTAGCTTTTTGTCTGAAAATCTATTTATGCAAACATTAGAATTTTGTCCTTACTTTCTTAAAATAGCTATGAAGTGGTGTATCAGCCACATCGTAATGGAGTTTGCTATTTATGAATCCATGACAAAGTCTACCAAAGAGAACCATGAAGCAATTTTGCTTCTTATTTAATGTTAGCTCTTTGGATCCATGATATAATTTAACTTGTCCCTAGCCACATATCTTTGGTAAAAATAGTGACCTTGTCACCTTATTCTTTGGTCAAGAGGTTTAAGTCAAAATGTCAAGAAACATTGAATAGTTCAGGGTGGCTAGTAACTTAGAGAGCCAATCAATGGTGGGTTCCTCATGGTTTGGTCCGGTTCGGCTGAGCCAGTAGCAGTGACGATATGACATCACCAAACTGTCCCCTGCCCCCCCATCCCCCGTGATATTCTTACCTTTTATTTGGCCCCACCCCAATCTATTGCTGCCTCTTGAGTCCCAGCTGTTGGCTAGAGGGAAAAAAACTGTTTAAACTCTTGCCACGGGGCTTCAAAGGGCCGCCCTACAGCTGATCAGTGTTAAAAGAAAACAAATGAGTAGACCGGTGCCTGCAAAAATACATGAGTGGATCAGTGCCTGAAAAAATACATGAGTAGATCAGTGCCTGCAAAAATAAATGGGTAGATCGGTACAGCTCTGCAAGCAGTTAAAAGCCTGGTAGACCAATACCTCTGCTAAATCCTAAAGAATTGTCACATGACCACCAAGCCACACCCACAAGGTAAGCCACACCCACAGAACCCGTAGTAAAAAAAATTAGAATCCACCCCTGGAGTCAATGGTAAAGGCTAGAAACCAGGAGGCTGTGAGTTTGAGTCTCACCTTAGGTGTGAAAGCCAGTTCTCTCAGCCCACAATGTCAGGCTCAAGTGACAAGCCAGTCAGTCTGTTCCTGTCACAACCAATGAAACGACCCTTGGTTGATCTGGAAATAAAAGTGGATGCTGCACATGCAGAAAATTTTAGGAAGAAAGAAAGGGAAGGGGTGGAAAGGGGAGGATGGAGGGGAGAGGAGAGGAGAGGAGAGGAGAGGAGAGGAGAGGAGAGGAGAGGAGAGGAGAGGAGAGGAGAGGAGAGGAGAGGAGAGGCTTTGGGGAAAGAGGATTCCCTATTTTTAAGAAATAGTCCCCAAATATAACCTCTTCTGAAGACATTTTCAATATCTCAACCAAAAGGCCTTTCCCACAAAAGAGACTTTTAGGTCTTCTGTTCTTGGCAGAAGGCCCACCTCTGAAGCAGCTGGACAGGATTCCAGTCATTTTTGGATGCCTCCAAAAGTGCCTTACACTTTCCAACATGGCGGTGTCTGTTTGATTTTCACTGGAACTAAGGCTTATGAACTGGTTGGGATGATGATCAAGGAGAGAAAAAAGATTGGAGTTAATGTGATCAAATGTGAAGAAGGGGCCTTTGGTAATAAATTCGTCAGGCAGCAATGCTGACTTTAAAAAGAAACCCCACCAAAAACAATGGGACTCCTGAGGTCATCAGGCAAAGCAGTTCTGAGTATGATCTACTGTGGGGCTTTGAAAAGCGAGGCAAAAGGAGGGACTAAAGCTCGAAACTATAGAAAGAAGGTCAGAAAGGACATCTAGAAAGGATGAATTAATTTTCTGCAGCCAGAATAATTACATCTAAGGAAGTACCAGATGATCTGGCTGAAACTTCCATTATTTTTGAAAAATCCCAAAGTACTTTTGAAGTGACAGATGATAGAAAAATAGGTAATTTTGCAAAAGATGAAAGAAAGAAAAAAAGGTTTGGGGAACTACAATCTAGAGGAGCCCATAAATATATTGTTCACCAAACATCTTGAAAAAAAAGCAATAAATTATCATAAGTCAGCATGGACGTGACAAGATAAAATCTTTCCAGATTAATTTTACCTTATTCTGCTTTGTTTAGCTCCCTTAATAAATTCTTATAATGCTATAGATATTATATACCTAGATTATAGCAAAACTATAATAATGGAATTAATTTAATTTCATTTCATTTCATTTCCAATTTATATACCGCCCTTCTCCCTGAGGACTCAGGGCGGTGTACAGTCAAGATAAAAAACATAGAATACAAATATTAAAACATTTAAAAATATATATAATTTTTGGCCCGAAAGTTAAAAATCACAGACTAATTAAAAGAATTTAAAAATTTCTTCTTAAACCAACCCGGCTTGCTGGAAAAGATAGGTTTTCAGGGAACGACGGAAGGCATTGAGGTCATGGATTCTCCTTATCTCCGGGGGCAACTGATTCCAGAGAGTGGGAGCCCCCACAGAGAAGGCCCTCCCCCTGGGGGCCACCAGCCTACATTGTTTGGCTGATGGCACCCTGAGGAGGCCCTCTCTGTGGGAGCGCACGGGTCGATGGGAGGTCGTCGGTGGCAGCAGGCGGTCTCGCAGATAGCTAGGCCCTATGCCATGGAGCGCTTTAAAGGTGATAACCAACACCTTGAAGCGCACCCGGAAGACCACCGGGAGCCAGTGCAGCTCGCGCAGGAGTGGTGTTACATGGGAGCGCCATGTTGCTCCCATCACTACCCGCGCTGCTGCATTCTGGACCAGCTGGAGCCTCTGGGTGCTCTTCAAGGGGAGCCCCATGTAGAGAGCGTTGCAGTAGTCAAGGCGAGAGGTGACGAGGGCATGAGTGACTGTGCACAGAGAATCCCGATCAAGAAAGGGCTGCAACTGGCAAATCAAGCGAACCTGACAAAAGGTCCCCCTAGTTACAGCCATCAGATGTTCCTCCAAGGGCAGCTGCATATCAAGGAGGACTCCCAGATTGCGAGCCCTTTCAGTGGGGGCCAAAGACTCACCCCCAATAGTCAGTGATGGAGTCAACTGACTATATCGGGATGCCAGGAGCCACAGCCACTCAGTCTTGGAAGGGTTGAGCTTGAGCCTGTTCCTCCCCATCCAGACCCGCACAGCCTCCAGGAGAAACTTCCTAACAGTGAGGACAATTAACCAGTGGAACAGCTTGTCTACATAAATTGTGGGTGCTCCGTCACTTAAGAAAAGACTGAAAGGGTTTAGGGTCGTGATGGCAAACTTATGGCACTCGTGCCACAGGTGGCACACGGAGCCATATCTGTGGGCACGCAGCATTGTCCTAGCTCAGTTCCAGTGTGCATGTGTGTGCCAGCCAGCTGATTTTCTGGCCTTTCGGGCCCACCGGAAGTCGGGAAATGGGCTGTTATTGGCCTCCGGACGGTCTCCAGGGGAGTGGGGAAGGCTGTTTTCGTCCTCTCCAGGCTCCTAGAAAGCCTCTGGAGCCTGGGGAGAGAAAAAACAGGTCTTCCGGTCCCACCAGAAGTCAGGAAATGGGCCATTTCCGGCCTCCAGAGGGCCTCTGGGGGAGAGGGGAGGCTGTTTTCACCCTCCCAGGCTCCTAGAAAGCCTCTGGAGCCTGGGGAGGCCTACCGGGCCCACCAGGGCATCACGTGCTAAAAGCAGGGAGAACGTGAGGGGGTGGCATGTGCATGCGCAGGGGGCGAGGCACATTGAATTATGGGTGTGGGCACATGCACGCACAACCCGCCTGTGCGACCCCCCACTTTTGGCACGCAACAGCAAAAAGGTTAGCCATGGTTTAGGGTCTCCTGCTTGAGCAGTGGGTTGGACTAGAAGACCTCCAAGGTCTCTTCTAGCTCCATTCTGATTTATTGAAATCAAGCATGCGAGACTAGAGATCCCTGGATTATCAATGGTTCTTGTGAAAAAGAGGTTGAAATCAGAGTTGATGGAAAACTGAGTATTAGCCAGGAGTGTGATGGCAGTACAAAGAAACAAATGCAGTATTAGATTTTATCAACAGAAATATAATTTCCAAATTAGAGGAAGTAATAGTTCCTCTAGTTGATTCTGCTTTGATCACATCCCAATTTAAATAGTGTGTCTGTTGTGGTTACTAGACTTTTCAAAAAATTCATGGAAAGCAGCACAATATCAGAGAAGGGCAAAAGGGTTGGTCAAGGATCTAGAAATTAGTTGCTCTGAAGATAAATTGAAGGAATTATACAGGTTCAGTCCTGAAAAAAATGCCAACACTCTTCAAATATCTGAATGGTGTGGCATAGAAAGCCAGGATCTGTTCTGGCTGGCTGGAGAAGCTGGGTGTGGAATGGTGGAGTTGACTAACAGAAGCAGATGCCCACTGAATGTTAGAAAAAGCTTCAAAGAGGAAGAACAGTTCCACTATGGAACTCATGACAAGCTGAGGAGCCAGAGGTTGTTAATATCTTTGGGTTTCTGCCCATAACATGGAGTTGCTCAGTGACCCAACCGGTCACCCTTCCAACTCTGTGATTCTGTGAAGAAAACCACATGCCTCCTTGGCCTGTGTCCTTCCAGTCAAGATGAATTGGCTACAGAAGGACATTTTAATTGGGACGAGGCCTGTTCAGATTTCAAGAGGTCATAGAGTCACGCACATGTTTGTTGAGTAGTACCATAGGAACTATGACATGCTTGTTGAATAGTAGGAGCTAGGACACTGTAGAAAAACTACCTTTCCTTGTTACACATTTGTAAACAGAAGCTGAATCGCCACCTGTTAGGATGTTGTAGTGTGGCTGAGGTTGCATCCAGCAGGAGTTGAACGAGCTTATCTCCTAGGCATTTCAACCCACATAGTACTTATACAGCTAGCAGGATAGCTAGCGTTCGGCTGCCTCTCTGTGTCTATACTGCTCAGCCCTGAATAGAAAACCTTTCTTTCTTTCTTTGTTTACTTATAGAATGTATGAATGCAATAAAAATGTAAAATATTAAAAGAAAAAAGATGATAGATGATAAGGAGTGAGGAAGGAAGGAACATTTATAGTCGGCGCAAATCCTAATGGATCCGTCCTGCTTCAGTGGAATGACGATCAGGGTCTCCCAACTAGAATGATCAATGGGAACTAAAATCCCCTGGGCAATGAGCTTATCGAGCTCCTTATCTACCCGTGGCCGCAGGGCCAGCGGCACCCTTCTAGGCTTGAGGCGAACGGGCACTACTTGGGGATCCAGATTAAGTGATATGGGCCGGCCTGTGTACTTGCCAAGTTGATCAGAGAAAACGTCAGCGAACTCCCTAGCCAGGGTGGACGACACATCAAGGGACGTCGCATACACGCCCGAGATAGTTAAATTCAGGGCGGCAAACCAATCTAGCCCGAGTAAGCTAGGCAAATTGTCCCTCACAACGATCAAGGGCAGCAAACCGGTGAATGACTGGTAGGACACCCTGAAATTGCCATGGGGATAGCCTTCCCTTGATAGTCCTTTAAAAGGACAGGGCACGGCTTAAGCCGTCGGCGGGACACCCTCGGCAGTAGCTTAGTAAGGGTGGACCATGCTATGAGGGACTTGGAGGAGCCGGTGTCGATCTCCATATGACACGCCGCTCCTTCTAGGACTACGGTGAGGTAAAGTTTGTTGGCGGAAGAGGGAGAAACGGCGTGGCTCACAGCAACATCGAGCGGGTCTTCGTAGCGGTCTATGGCAAAACACTCGTCGTGGTGGACAGCTGTCTTCTGGGCCCGGCGGCGATCCATCCGTGGGGTGGTCGGAGCCTCAGACATAGGGTTCGGTGCTCTGCAGACCCTCGAAAGGTGACCTCGTTTTCCGCAGCGGCGGCATACGACCGATATGAAACGGCAGTCGGCTCTGCGATGGTCACCGCCGCATCCCAGGCAGTAGCCCTGTGACAGCTGCTTGGGCTTGACCAATGTCCGAGGTTTTCGACGGGTAGCCTTAAGGCGGCCCACTGCCCCATCATCGTCAGAGGAGTCGACTGGGTCTGACTCCTCATAATGGACAGACAAAGGCTTGGCAGCGGATGATGAGGGCAACTGGAACCTCTGAATTTCTGCGGCTGAATGGCCGGACATTTCAGCAGCCCTCGCTTCGTCCAGGGCTACCTGGAGAGTCAGTTCAGACTGGGCCAGCAGCCGCCGCTGTAGTTTCAGATCCTTGATTCCGCACACTAACTGATCCAACAGCATTTCGTCTAAGTCACGAAAGTCACAGTGGATAGCTGCAGACCTCAGGGACGCCATGTAGTCATTCACGGATTCGCCCTCAGTTTGTGTGCGCTGCCAAAAGGCGTGACGGCGCGCAATGCGGGACGGAGCCGGGGAAAATGGTTTTTTTCATTTGTCCAGCAAGGTCTCCCAAGGCACATCAAAAACTTGCTGAGGGGCGGCTAACGCCCTGGCGGTGCCAAAAATCTCACTCCCACATGAGCTGAGGAAGTAACCTCGCTTGCGAGCGCTGGAGAGATCTGTTAGTGCGTTTGCCTGTAAAAAGCACTCAAAACGTTCCATATACGTGTCCCATGTCTCAGACGCTGGCACGAACGGCGAAAACACCGGCAGGAAAGTAGACATGGTCGAAGTTAGCAGGCAACTAATAAAAAAAAGTTAGGTAGCCGTCGCCTCAGTATCCCACCTTCGTCGCCAATGTTCTATTTGAAGAACGAGGCGTGGAGACGAGGCTAGGCAAAAAACCTTTATTAACAGAACTCTAACAAGGCACACAGGAACCACCACACAACAACAACAACAAGGAGCTCTGCCTATTGACAGATGCTTAAAAACCAAGCTGTCAGAAAGGGACCAATAGCGCGGCTTGGATTCTCCCGCTTCCAGCCTGCCGCGTCATAGCCAATCAGGGCAGGGCAATAACAGAAGGCAGCTTTTGCCGGGTCGCAGCGTGTGAGGACTTAACAGAAGGAAGGAAGGAAGGAAGGAAGGAAGGAAGGAAGGAAGGAAGGAAGGAAGGAAGGAAGGAAGGAAGGAGGACAGGAACATGGTCACTCATTCCCTTGTCACCTCACGGTTAGATTATTGCAACGCACTCTACATGAGGCTACCCTTGAAAAGTGTTTGGAGACTACAGTTGCTCCAGAACGCAGCCGTGTGAGCTGTTGTGGGTGCACCTAGATACACCCATATTACACCAATTCTCCGCAAGCTGCACTGGTTCAGCTATTGGTCTCCAGTCACAATTCAAGGTGTTGGTTATTACCTTTAAAGCCCTACATGGCTCAGGGCCAGGTTATCTTTGAGACCGTCTTCTGCCGCATAACTCCCAACGACCGATAAGATCCCACAGAGTTGGTCTCCTCAGGGTCCCGTCAGCTAAACAATGCTGGCTGGCGGGCCCGTGGGGGAGGGCCTTCTCTGTGGCGGCCCCAGCTCTCTGGAAGCAGTGACCTCCTGAGGTCCGGACCATCCCCACCCTATTGGCCTTCCAAAACGCGGTGAAGACCTGGCTTTTCCGGCAGGCCTGGGGCCGTTGATCTCACTCTTGCAATCCAGCAAGATCCGGCCATGAATGGTGTGAATGAGTTTTAATGTTTTTATTTTTTTTAATGTTTAAATGTTTTTTATAATGATTTTAAATGCATTGTGAGCTGCCCTGAGTCTTCGGAGAGGGACGGCATACAAATTGAATTAATAAATAAATAAATAAGGGAAGGAAGTAAGAAAGGAAGAAAGGAAAATGGGAATGGAAAAGAGGAAGGAAGGAAGGAAGGAAAGAAGACAGGAAGATAGAAATGTGATTTCTGCCCTCTTTGCTATCAAATAGTTGCCATCCTCCTTTGTCCCCTCCCTCTTTAACCCTTTCTAATCCCAAATCCATAAACCATCGGTTTAGTTTTTTCTTCTTTCAGCAAAAAGTCCATATAATGATTTTCATCTTTTAAAACAGTCTTTACCATTTCTTTTCCCTGATCAAACTGGTCAGCTTTGCCATTTTTGTGAGCTCTGACAATTTTATAATCCAATTTTCTGCTAGGTATTTCCTTAAGTCTTCCATCTTTGTGCATACAATAATCTTGCCGCAGTTACCATATACAATATTAATTTTCCATATTTCTTTTCTAGTTCAATGTCCATAAAATCCAACAGAAATAACACCAGTTTCATCATAATGTTAATGCATAATATCTTTTGCATTATTCTATAGATTTGCATCCAATATTTCTTTGCTTTTTGACAAGTCCGCTATGCATGATAAAAAGTCCCGTCTTCTTTTTCACACTTAAAATTGATTTGATATTTCTTTATACATTTTTGACAGTTTGAACAGTGTCATATACCAACAACAGAACATTTTATTAAAATGTTCTTAAATTATGACACAGTATGAGTTTAAAAAATTAGTTTTCCCCCTTTTCTCTCATATATTCATATTTCTCCTTGGTAAAAAGGTTGGAGAACTACCGTGCAGTCTTTAACTTGCTGATCTTCCGTTTCAAATCTTAATAATAAGGTATGCATTTATGCTATTTTATGATCATTTGTACATAACTCCACTTCAGTTTTCTCCTCAATTCCAATTGCCTGTTTTTTCATATTAAACCTCTTTCATCTGATTATAAGAAAACGATTGAAAAAATGGTTCTGCAGCTATCTGTTCTCTTGTCTTTATCCTAATTTCTCCCACGTAGAAGTGGAAAGCCCTTTTAGACATATCTCATATGATCCACTGAAGAAAGTCGAGAGGGGCTCCAGAGAAAACAAGTCCTCTCCTTTGCTTTTGGAAGGGCAAAGAGAAGCAGCTTTGAGGGATAGGCTTCATTCTTTGCAGCTTCACTGCAAAGTCCTATTAAATAGCATCAATCAACCTTAGGTGAAAGTTTAAAAAATTTGGAGAGTCCATGATGAGGCCGATGGATTATTTTAGGGCCACCCATATCCATCTTTATGCTAAAGTAACTGTTGAACGAGGGAATTTTCTGGACATATTATACCTGGAAATAATATAAAATATATAATATGGTAGAGCACCAAATATCTCATAATAATTTTGTAAATACATGTGGTCTACCCTAAAGAGGGACTTTAGTGGCTTTGCAGTTGATGGAACAGTTGCACTCAAAGGATAGTAGTCAATGATACTATATTAACCTGGAGGGAAGTCTCAAGTGAAATCTTGAGACATAGTGTCTTAATTAGGGCTTATTTTTTGAGGGGGGGTAGGGCTTATATTGAGTGCACATGTAAAAATTAAGCTAGGGCTTACTTTTGGAGTAGGTTGTATTTTTGGGGAAACATGGTATGATCAAGTTCAACTTAAAATCAACAGAACATGCTGTTTGTGATTGGAGACTGGAATGGCAAAGCCGGAAACACGAAAGAGGAAAGTATAGTTGGAAGGTATAGCTTAGAGAATCAAAAAAGAAGCAGGAAATTGACTTATCAACTTTTGCCAACCCAATGATTTCTTTATACAGGTATCCCAATTTAACATCCATTTTTTCAGGAACCATTCAAAGTAAGGACGCTACTAAAAAAATGGACTTGAAACTGGTCCTTTTTTTTTTTGGATTTGATTTATATGCCGCCCTTCTCTGGAGACCTAGGGCAGCTTACAATGCATTAAGCAATAGCCTTCATACTTTTGTATATTTATACAAAGTCAGTTTATTGCTCCCACAATCCGGGTCCTTATTTTACCTACCTTAGAAAGGATGGAAGGCTGAGTCAACCTTGAGCCTGATGAGATTTGAACTGCAGGCAGCTGATGTTAATAACAGTGCTTTAGTCTGCTGCGCCACCAGGGCTCTTGAACTTATAACAGTCATAATGCCCTTGTTGTCACATGATAAAAATGTGGACCCTCCGGCATCTATGACTGCCTCCCTGCCACCACTGCCCCACCTTTCATCACCCCCAATTGATCCTTTTTCCTGGCCAACTTGGTGTGATCATCATGTCCTCGCCATACTGAGGCTTTGCACTGCGGTGTTGGGCCAGCTGCGACCAGGGTGCCTGGCACCTTCCACCATGGCACTGGCTACAGCGAGGTGGCAATGTCAGAGGCATTGGGGCTGAAGTAGAGGACTGAGGGTGATGGGCTGAAACTGCTGAAGGCCTTAGGCCTGTAGTTCATCCCCATCACTGTTGGAGTTGCCATTGCCACTGGGAGGGCCACTGGTCAGAAGGGCAAAGATAGGCAGGTGGGGGAATTGAAGAGGAGGTGGTCTCTTGAGACTTGAGGTTTGGAGGACTAAGCTGGGAAATGACTTGGATCAGGATGGGCCGGCCCTCACCTTATGAACTCAGAAAGGATTCACTTAAGGACAGTAACAGGAACTGTTGAATTGCCATCACTCAGAGAGAAGGACCTGGTATGGACAGAACGCAGTATGGGCTCCTGATTGACAAAGGAGTGTGACAAGCTGTACACTCATCTTATTTATTTAATCAATATCCAGAATATATATTAAGGGAAGCTGAATTGGAAGAAGATGAACATGGTTTTAAAAATGGAGGAAGAATCATCCATAACCTTCACTAGCCAAAAATACAAAGGATCTGCAAATATTAGTATTAAAAGTTAAGAAGAACAGTGACAAATGGAACTAAAATTAATACAGCCTCTCTTTTATAAGCTTCCTCATTTAGTGACCATTCATAAATACAACAGGAATGTTTCCAACCAATGGGTACATTTACAACCAAATTTCCAGAGGTTAACAACAAAAGCCTCCTGTGTGAAACTAATTAAGGTCTGGTCAGTTTCAGGCAGCCTCAAGCTGGCAGGAAGGTTCTCCTCATCTAATTAAGGTCACAGAGCTGAACTTGTTAATGTGTGGTTAGCACTTTTTTAGGAAAGCACTGAGCTGTAGACAGAAGCAGCTCAGGAAGAGATCGCTTGTTTAAGTAATTTCTCCACCTTGCTAAGGGGGCAAAAAAAAGGAGTGGGAAAATGGGTCAGGGACAGGACACCCTATGAGAGAACTTTATCTGAATGAGATGGCAGCAACCAATTGAGGTAACAGATTAACAGCGTTGGAAGGGACTTTGTAGGTCATCTAGTCCAACCCCCTGCCCAAGCAGACCCTACACCATTTCTGACAAATGGCAGTCCAATCACTTCCTGAAAGCCTCCAGTGATGAAGCTCCCACAACTTCCGAAGGCAACTTCTGTTCCTTTGGTTGATTGTTCCTCATTGTCAGAAAATTTCTCCTTATTTCTTGAATTTCTCCTTCAGTTTCCATCCATTGTTCCTTGTCTGGCCTTCGGGTGCCTTGGTAAATAGCTTGACCCCCTCTTCTCTCAGTTAGTGGCATTTTGCTTCTGATTTGCATGAAGAAGACCAAACTATTGACCAGAGGTAAAACTATCAGCCTTGGAATTGACTATGAAGGTATCAAAGTGATGTAGAGTTTCTGTCTTTGAAGATCCATCATCAACTGTAAAGGAATAAGCAGTCGACACTTGGTAGAGCAGCCATGAGGACCTTGGGAAAGATATGCAGTTGTTGTGGACCCACAAAGATCAGACTTGTGCAAGACACAGTATTCCCTGTGACACTTTATGGAAACATAGAATCATAGGGCTGGAAGGGAACATGGAGGTCTTCTAGTCCAACCCCATGCCCAAGGCAGGAGACCCCATACCAATATGGACATGGGTTGGGCATGGATGTCCAATCTTGTCTTGAAAATCTTCAGTGATGGAGTATCCATAACTCTGGGAGGCAAGCTTTTACATTGATTAATTATTTTGTCAGAAATCTCCCCTTAGCTCCCCAGGTTGGATTTCTCTTTAATGAGCTTCCAGATGTTGCTTTTTGTCTTGTCTTCAGTTCCTTTGGATAATAGGCTGACCCTCTCTTCTCCGTGACAGCCTCTCGAGTACTGGGAAACTGCTATCACATCACTGCAGCCCTTCTCTTCATTAGACTAGGCATACCTACTTCTCTTAACCAGTCACCATACAATTTGTTTGTTTGTTTGCTTGTTTGTTTGTTTGTTTGTTTGTCAACAAGTACAAGGAAACAAGTAACAGTATAGACATAGACATGAACACATGAACAAAAATTGGCACAAATAAAAGGATATTATTTTACCAGCAACTCCATAAACCATTTGACATACTAGGATCCCTGAGAGGAGAGAGGTCACATGGGTGCAATCCAATCCAAGGCCTCAGCTGTCCCCTTATTCCAAGTGGCAGCCCAGGCTTCAGATAGACTTTGCAGCAGACTGACAGGATTAACCCCTCAGTTTCCTCTGAAACTGATCCAGAAACTGTCACCAGAGCCAGGGCCCTCCTGCAGAGATACAAGGCAACTCCATAGAAATCAGGGTATGACCTGACAGTGACAAAGGGGACACTGAGGGCTCCCCCAATTTCAGATCACATTGTCATTTGTCTGACAAGGAATTCCAAATTCAGAATGTGGCCACTGTCCCAAGTCAGGCTCTGATGAGTTGGGATAGACCAGTGATTGGCATGGATCTGTGGGGAAGGGCCCCTGAAAGCCATAAGAGACAACAATCCCTGTTCCCTGACAACAATCACCACCCTCCATAGTGTACCAGAGTCTCAATGGATGCCATATTTGAAAGGAAGCTGGACAATTTTCAGAAGGGGCAACCCCTCTTTTGGAATGGACTTGGGTCTCGGTAATACATACCAGGCCGGCCCTCTCAGTCACAATCAAATCACAGATATGGGGCGCTTTATTACAGGCTGGCATTAGGAGGCCAGGGCCACTGAAGGCCCACAGACAGGGCATTGGGGCTCAGAACAAGGAGCTGGAATTCAGAAGCAATATGGCACAAGAGTTCTAGGGTTTCTAAGAGTGTCTACCACCATATCTTCCCATGCTCAACACCACCACATTCTCCAGAAGTAGTTCCATTTCCTTTAGTTCCCAAATCTTAAAAGACTTACTGTCTCCCCTGGCAGGGAAGCCAGGCATCCCAAGGCAATATTAGCTCTATTAGCACCAATAATAATAGCTGTATTAGCTCTCAGCACCAACAGGGCACCCAGCAGCTACCTCCCTTCTATAGCACAACACATCCACACCTACCACACACCAAACCATTAGCTTCTACTAGCAGGCACATATTCCCTTCCTTATGCAGCCAGTCTTGTTAATTCCTCTTCCGATTCTCACCCGGAGGAAGGGATTCTGGCAAAAGAACCTTTCCTGCTGTGGCCCCATCCAGTGGTGGGATTCAGCCAGTTCGCACCACTTTGGGAGAACTGGTTGTTAACTTTCTGAGCAGTTTGGCAAACTGGTTGTTGGAAGAAATCATTAGGGCAGAGAACCGGTTGTTAAATTAGTTGAATCTCACCATTGGCCCCATTCCTCTGGAAGACTCTGCCAGGAGAGGGGAGAACTGCACCCACCCTTTAATCTGGGAGGGTCTTAAAAAATGTTTGTGCCACTTGGCTTGGGGTCCTGAGAGGAGCGCTCACTGCTGAATGTGGTTGATGGAGTAAGAAGGCCCCCATCTCCGTGCAATCTGTCTTCTTTGTTCTAGGTTTTGGTGTTTTGTTTTGTTTTTGTTTTGTTTTTTTTTGGCACAGTTCTAAAATTTTAATTTGCATAGCTGTAGAATTTTAATCACATTTCTATTTATTTATTTATTTATTTATCTGTAAGCCACTCAGCCACTCCACTTATCAGGGAAATGGATGGCATATAAATTTAACAATTTAATTAATTTAAATTAATTAATTCAATTTATATGCCGCCCCTTTCCGAAGACTCAGGGCGGCTCACAATACATTTTAAAAAAACATTATAAAAAACATTTAAAAATTAAAAACATTAAAAACTCATTCACGCCATTCATAGCCGGATCTCGCCAGATCACAAGAGCGAGATCAACGGCCGCAGGCCTGCCGGAAAAGCCAGGTCTTCACTGCTTTTTGGAAGGCCAATAGAGTGGGGATGGACCGGACCTCAGGAGGTCACTGCTTCCAGAGAGCTGGGGCAGCCACAGAGAAGGCCCTCCCCTGTGGGCCCGCCAGCCGGCATTGTTTAGCTGATGGGATCCGGAGGAGACCAACTCTGTGGGATCTTACCGGTCACTGGGAGCTATGCGGTAGAAGGCAGTCTCAAAGATAGCCTGGCCCTGAGCCATGTAGGGCTTTAAAGGTAATAACCAACACCTTGAATTGTGACCAGAGACCAATAGGGAGCCAGTGCAGCTCGCGGAGAATTGGTGTAATAAATAAAATCATTACCCACTAACATCCAAGAACACCCCTCACCTGTGTGCCTAATATTCAGCAGAGGCTCCAGTCCTTTTCAAGCCCTCCCCCCCCCCCCCACTTTCACACCAAATCCACCTCTGGTCTTCACACAGAGGAAGGAGAGGAGACCATCCACAGCTCACAAGCACTTCACATTAGGTGGGAATAGCAGTGCTTCTTCCTCCTCGGTGTTATAGGGAAGAAGGCAAAGAGGCCTCTCTGGAGGGGGAGCCAAACTCTACTGTATTACACTCTCCCACACACACCCAGCCACTGCCCGAATGGACAAGAGCCCAGCATCCAATAGCAAGCAGAGGGTGAAAAACGAAGACACAGCGCTGCCGATCTCCTAAAATACAGTCAAAATGTCAAGCACAAGAAAAGATGGAGTCTTCCGTCAAAGTCCATCCTTTTGTTCTCTCGCACCAAATTTGAAAAACAAAGTTCAACAAAGCAGCCAAAGATAGTCCATGCAGTAGATGCGGTCAGCCTCTGACCTGCTCCTCAGCTTCCTCTTTCAGGAAACAACCCGAGTGGTTCTCAGCTCGATTGAGAAACCTCTGCAGCAGATCCACTGCCTTGGGCAGCCAAGCCGATCCAAGGATGCCAAATTAAAGAGGCCACCTGTTGTGGCCCCGCCCTCTGAGCCTGTCCCATCAGAGGAAGAAAGCTCCGAGCATGAGGAAGAGGAGTCAGCCAGGCCTCCCTCTCCAGGCCCCTCCCCTCTGGCATTGTCTCAGGTGCCGGCCAAGGGAGAGGAGATTAGCAGGGAGACAGGTGGCTCGGATGAGAGTGACGGAGAGACATCATTCCTGGACGCACGCCTCCAAAGGCATGATAAACGATTGCAGCAGCTCAGGAGGCATGCTAGGGATTAGAACTGAGTCACTGGACCACACCCCAGAGACTATATAATAGAGGGTGGTGGCCAGTGATCCTTGTGACAAACAAAAGTAAACCTTGGATAGTCACTAAAGCCTCGTCCGGAAGCTGCTGAGAGGAATATTATTCTGATTGGACTTTTGTATGCTAAGTATCTTATCTTTCTGTTTTGTGGAAATAAACGCACTTGGCAGACGGTGTGTAAATCGCTGCCAAGTTGGAGATAAAGACCTGGGTGTGTGCCAAAGTGTTTCCTTAACCCTCAGCTGGCTGTGTTTGTGTGTGTGTGTGTGGACGGGGACAGATCACCACCCAGTTCATAAGCGTGGTAAACACCGTCACTGAGGTAGGTATGGTCAATGCCACAAAACAGCAATTGCTGCCATCCTCCATCACAGTTCTCCAGATGAGAAAATCCCACTTGGGATGAGCAGTCCGGTCCAGCAGGCCAGCCTCCAGGGGTGAAATGCTCCCGGTTTGGACCGGATCGCCCAATCCGGTAGTGATGGCGGCAGGTGGTTCGGAGAACCGGTAGCAATAATCCCTGCCCCCCCCCATGCCCAACTGAGCTGCACAATCATC
This sequence comes from Arizona elegans, assembly GCA_022577455.1. Taxonomy (NCBI): domain Eukaryota; kingdom Metazoa; phylum Chordata; class Lepidosauria; order Squamata; family Colubridae; genus Arizona; species Arizona elegans. Next base: position 18,540,635 of record JAKOOJ010000015.1, read on the forward strand.
AGCATTTTTTAAAAGCATTTTTTCTACAACCTCTTCCAATGAAAAAATGTTTTTAAAAGTTAAAAAAAAAAAGCCTCTGCCGATCAGGCAACTCAGCTGGGATCGTCAGAGGCTTTTCAAAGCATTTTTTTTCTGCAACCTTTTGGCCGAAGAGGTGGTAAAAAGGCATTAGAAAAAATGCTTTGAAAAGTAAAAAAAAAAAAAAAAACCCTTGGCCACACCCACCCAGTCACATTAACCCCTCCCACCAAGCCACACCCACAGAACCGGTAGTAACAAATTTTACATTTCACCCCTGCCAGCCTCCCTTCAGGCGAATGCCACTCCAACATCCCTCAAACCCCCACACAGCAAAAAAGCACTCTAAAAATGACAAGGAGGGCAGCTGGGAAGTGCCTGTTCCCTCCACCGACTTAACTGGAATAATTACGTTGTTCTTGGTCTGTGCTTCTGATTCTTGTCTCTGGAAGTCCCTGAACCAAAAAATGCTGCGTCAGAAGTTTGAATTTGTGATTCCCCCCACCCCCATGATTAGCTTCTTCCATTAAGTTTTAAATGCATACTTGGGAAGATTTGCGCCCCATTTCTAGCGCCAACTGTACAAAATACGTCTGCACGAGTGCTCTTGGCTCAGAGCTGAACACAGCTGGCCATTTCACACACTGTGGCTTCCCTAAATCTTTTGATGAATTGATAATTATGGGATTTACCAGGGGTAGAAAACATCAAGTCAGCTTTTCAATTGTAAAGCTGGCAGTAGCAGAGTCAGTCACACCGAAGACAGAGCCCAGCTTTCCCCAGAGCATCATGGGGGCTCCCAGAAGGGACCAGAATTGCTGGAGGCATTTGTGGCACAAGAACTGAAGATGATGTGTCCCCACATTTGCTTCTGAACAGTGGTGAAATCCAAATTTTTTTACTACCAGTTCTGTAGGTGTGGCTTGATGGGCGTGGCTTACTGGGTGTGGCAGGGGAAGGATACTACAAAATCTCCATTCCCACTCCACTCCAAGGGGAAAGATATTGCAAAATCTCCATTCCCACTCCACTCCAAGGGGAAAGATATTGCAAAATCTCCATTCCCACCGCATTCTGGGGCCAGCCAGAGGTGGAATTTGCTGGTTCTCCAAACTGCTCAACATTTTCGCTACTGGTTCTCCAGAACCTGTCAGAACCTGCTGGATTTCACCCCTACTTCAGAAGCACTGGAGGCTACAAAGGAATAAAGGCCCAGATGCCCGGATCCTTGCCATGCTGAAATAAGACTTCTCACCTTGGCTCCTTAGTCTTTCCCGAGTGTGTGTTTTTGTCTGGGTTTCTGTGTGCCTAGAAGGGGACGTTATGTGGCTGATGCTTCCTTTGAAATGGCAAGACAATGACCTGTCCAAGTTTTTCCAGAACAATTTGTTGTCCAAAAATTGATTCGCCTTGGCATAGAAGTCAATCAGAGCCAGACACGAGAGATGGACTTTTGCAAATCTTTTATTGAAGCGCTTCAGCAAAAGGGTCCCAGTCCAATTTGGGAGCTGAGACTCTGAACAACAGCATAGCACGATACAGTTGATTTCCAGAAATAGGGAAGTAACATTTCACAAACCTATTACTATTTTTGGAGTCCTACCTTGCTTTTAGTCTACATGTCCATTTGTCTATGGAGTTGCGTTTTGCCTGAGTTTACGTGTCATTTTGCCCCATAGACTTATATCTTGCTTAAACTTTACGTGGCCTTGTCCCTACTTATGCTCCTGGTCTTCTTGTTGCCAAATCTTGTAACTTCCTATCTATTTCTGTGCATTTGTTGTTACTTTCCTTCATCTCTAACTGACACGTTGCACAGTTGCATTCTTCTAAATTTGTATTACTTCCTAGGATGGGGGCGTTTTGCTTCTTAATGGGTGATCCATCAAATTAAACCCCCCCCCCCCAAAAAAAAACCTGGTCTGTAGGGGACGTGATGGCTCAGTGGCTAAGACACTGAGCTTGTCGATCAAAAGGTCGGCAGTTCAGCAGTTCAAATCCCTAGTGCTGTGTAACGGGGTGAGCTCCCGTTACTTATCCCAGCTTCTGTCAACCTAGCAGTTTGAAAGCACATAAAAAAATGCAAGTAGAAAAATAAGGACCACTTTGGTGGGAAGGTAACAGCATTCCATGCACCTTCGGCGTTTAGTCATGCCAGCCAAGTGACCACGGAGACATCTTCGGACAGTGCTGGCTCTTCGGCTTTGAAATGGAGATGAACACCGCCCCCTAGAGTCAGGAATGATTAACACATATGTGCAAGGGGAACCTTTACCTTTTAACCTGGTCTGTAAAAACAAAAGTGGAAGGGAAAGGAAAGGAAAGGAAAGGAAAGGAGACCTGACTGATGAAGGCAGGCAAACTTTGAGCAAGTCAACTTAAAGCCAGCTCAAAAATAGAGCTGGAGAAAACATTCTGGAAGAGGTTGAGCAGGACTGAAAATGTCGGAACAGGCGACAGGCAGAATAATTACAGAAGGCTGGAAACAAAAAGGAGAGTGACAGTTTCACTGCAGATGGATTGAGCTCTCACTCTTAATTCCCATAATTGTCCTCCACAGCCAGGAGGAGGGAAATCCGTGTGAATCAGAGATGCCTTAAGTGGGTGGCGGGTGGGACTATTCCTGGGAGAGCCACGAGTGCTGCTTTCCTTGCCATTCACCAAGCAAAGTAATTCCATCTGCTTGACAATCAATGTATTTCTGTCCTCTTGACAGAAATTTACGTCTCCCAGAAATAGGGATCGACCTCCCTGCGTGATTGCAAAAATGCAGCTCGTTGGCACAGGAAGAGATTTTTCCAGGCCTTTGGGTGAGGATCGGCCCCGAGCAGCAGGACTGAGACTCCAGCAGGTGTATACTGGAGGAGCCTCAAGGGAGAGATCAGCCCTTTGAAGTAGGCCAGGTGCCTATAAGAATGACTCGAATCAACTTTCTCTACATTGGGAGGTTCCTGTCAAAACAAAAGGCAGAGCCACATTTCTCTGTCTTCAGCCAGGAAACGGAGGAGCACCTGGAGGTACAGAAGACCATGAGTGAGGGGTCAGCAAGCCTGTGAATAATGCCTGGCTGAAGAAGGAGATGGGCTTCATTTTTGTAGCATTTAACTCTCAGGGAGAAAACACCAGCAGAAACTGAAGGGAGAAATCAAGTTTGCAGGATCCAATCTGGGTCGGTCACTGGAGCCAGAGATTTAGTCTTCCAAACTTTTGGACTCATGCTGGAGCCCATCCTCAGGAGCCAGAATGGGTGGTTTGGGCTACTCCATGCATAGTATTGATATGGTGCCTGTGTTCTGTCTGCCCAATCAGTGGTTGATTGGGGTATTGATGGCCAGCTGTTCTTGAAGTTCCCTGAGGATGGGCTCCAGCACAAAACCAAAAGTTTGGAAGACTAAACCTCTGATCCCGGTGACCAAGCCAGATTGGATCCTTCAACATTATCCCAGGACCATGATGGCGAACCTATGGCACGCGTGCCACAGGTGGCATGCCGAGCCATATTGGTGGGCACGCGAGCTCAGTTCCAGCACACGTGTGAGCCGGCCAGCTGATTTTTGGGTCTTCTGGGCCCACCGGAAGTTGGGAAACAGGCAGTTTCCAGCCTCCGGAGGGCCTCTGGGAGGGGACGGGGTAGGGAAGGCTGTTTTCATCCTCCCCAGACTCCTAGAAGGGCTATGGAGCCTGGGGAGAGCGAAAAAAGGGCCTACTGGGCCCACTGTGCCATTGTGTACCAAAAGTAGGGAGAGTACGGGGGTGGGGGAGGCACACCTAGGATGTCCTAGGATGTATGTATTTGCCTTCATTTGTGAAATAAAGTTTCCCTGAAAATACCACCCCCATGGCATAGCCTACGGCTGGCACTATTGGAACCAAAATAGGCCTTCCCATTCCAGTCACTTTCCAAACTCCACAGAAAATTCATAGAATTTGATCTCGGGGCTGACTGAAGAATAATACTGGCTTGAAAACCACAATTAAGGCTGATATTTTGAATGTGTGTCTACGAGGAGTCACACGTATTGGAGAAGCGGTGTGAATGTGAAAGCCTTCCAGAATTCCAAGTTGAATTACTCAAGTCTCTGCATAGGTATTTTTTAAAGAGGCAACTGGGCTTTCCAGAAAGTATGACTTTGATTATTAAGAATCTCCACAGACTCTCTCTGCCTAGAGGGTAATCAATAGAGCAGCCTTTCTACAATCAGATGAATGAACATACTTGTTGTGGTCTGCCAGCAGCCTTCAGAGCTGGCAGCGGAGTCAGACAGCGATGAGGCTGAGGAAGAATATGGGTGAGTCCTGGAGGCTGGGGAAGGCCCGGATGAGGGCTCTGCGTCAGAGGCAGAGATGGGGCCAGGGCCATTGGGGAGTGATGTGCGGACTCCGGAGCCTCCAGAGGCTGACAGTAGAGAGGCAGAGGAACAGGAGGAGCCTGTTCCTAGTGCACGTATGAGAAGAGCTGCCAGAAGGCAAGAGCAGCTAAAGCAAAAAGGACGACTCAGGAGTAAGGTCAAGAAATGATGGGCCCCTCCCATAAGGCTTAAAAGACCAACAATGGCTCTTGGGCTCTTTGTCAGAAAACAATGTTGATAGATTTGTTTCTTGTCTTGCTGCATTTATCTCTTGTCAGCATCTTCTACTTCTGAACTTTTGCCAAGAGAAGCCTTTGGCAGTTTGCCTAATTATACCAAGGTTGGTGATTAGACTGAAGAATTTGTGTTATGAAGAACTTGTTTTAATTTAGTTTGGACTACGCTGAGAATGAGTTAATTCTCAGCTGTTCTAATAAAGTCTGTTTGTTTCGGAACTGTTTGCATCTAATACTACCTACTTGGGCCTGGGTCACAACAATACTATACAAAAATCTGGCTTCTGTGATTTGAGACCCAAATATCATATTGACTGTGGTCCGTAGCAACTGCATGTGTTTAAGCATGGGGCAGATGGAGGGTGTGAGGGTATCATCAAGTCTGTATTTCAGGAAGCACAGACAGCCTTATAGCATTGGAGTTAAAAAAACAAACAGTGCTGATTCAAATACCGTTTTTATGCCTACCATTCACACATATCTTAGAAGTTGACCTCTCAGCGACTTTCAATACCATTGACCATGGTATCCTTCTGGGACGACTAAGGGAGCTGGAAATGGGAGGCACCGTGTTACACCTATCTCTCTGGTCGATCACAGTCGGTGTTGGTAGGAAGACAGAGGTCGACCCCTAGGCCCCTCGTTTGCAGGGTGCCTCAGGGCTTGGTCCTCTCTCCCCTCCTATTTAACATCTACATGTAGATGCTGGGTGAGATCATCCGACGATATGGGGTGAGGTATCAGCAATACGCAGATGATACCCAGCTGTATATCTCTACCCCGCATCAATTCAGTGAGGCGGTGGATGTGATGTGCCGGTGCCTGGAGGCTGTGAGGGTCTGGAGGGAGTCAACAGGCTCAGACTTAACCCAGACAAGACCGAGTGGTTGTGGGTATTGCCTCCTAAAGACTATGTTGATTGTCCATCCTTGGTTCTGGGTGGGAGAGAAATAGTCCCCCTCAGGATGGGCTTGCAATTTGGGTGTCCTCCTAGACTCACAGCTAAGATTAGAGCAACATCTGACAGCTGTGGCTAGGGGGACCTTTGCACAGGTTCACCTGGTGCACCAATTGCGACCCTACTTGGATCGGGAGGCTCTCCTCACAGTCACTCATGCCCTTGTCACCTCACGGTTAGATTATTGCAACACGCTCTACATGGGGCTACCCTTGAAAAGTGTTCGGAGACTACAGTTGGTCCAGAATGCAGCTGTGCGAGCTGTTGTGGGTGCACATAGGTACACCCACATTACACCAATTCTCCGCGAGCTGCATAGGCTCCCTATTGGTCTCCAGTCACAATTCAAGGTGTTGGTTATTACCTTTAAAGCCCTACATGACTCAGGGCCAGGGTATCTTCGAGACCGCCTTCTACCGCATAGCTCCCAATGACCGGTAAGATCCCACAGAGTTGATCTCCTCAGTATCCCGTCAGCTAAACAATGCCGGCTGGCGGGCCCACAGGGGAGGGCCTTCTCTGTAGCTGCCCCAGCTCTCTGGAACCAGTTACCTCCTGAGGTCCGGACCATCCCCACCCTATTGGCCTTCCGAAAAGCGGTGAAGACCTGGCTTTTCCAGCAGACCTGGGGCCATTGATCTCGCTCTTGCAATCCGGCAAGATCCGGCCATGAATCGTGTGAATGAGTTTTAATGTTTTTAATGTTTTTAATTTTTAAATATTTTTTATAATGATTTTAAATGCATTGTGAGCTGCCCTGAGTCTTCGGAGAGGGCGGCATACAAATTGAATAAATAAATAAATAAATAAATAAATAAATAAATAAATAAATAGGTTGGCTATTCTCTTCGTTTGTGCAGATACTCCGGCGCTTTCGTTCCCATGCAGCCTCATCTCCTGAGAAGGACTGCCTGCCTTCTGGGCGATTATCCTGCAAACCTGATTTACATTTTCTTAGTAAAACTGCAGTGAGCCTATCGAGAACGACAAGGTCAGTTACCTAAAACCAGCAGCTTTAATCTCCTGAGGTAGTGATTACAAGCCACTGCCCACATCCCAGCATTTCTTAATCACTGCTAAGGCATTTCTTTGTAATCCAAGTAAATTACTTTAATTGCTTACAACTACCAATTAGTGCCTGAATGTGCCCACCGAG
>JAKOOJ010000015.1:18552351-18554851 GCA_022577455.1 Arizona elegans
AGCGTTCCATGCGCCTTCGGCATTTAGTCATGCAAGCCACATGATCACGGAAACATCTTCGGACAGTGCTGGCTCTTCAGCTTTGAAACGGAGATGAGCAACGCCCCCTAGAGTTGGGAACGACTAGAACATATATGTGAGGGGAACCTTTACCTTTTAAGGTCCTTTCCAACTCTTTGGAAGAGTTGCTTTATTAGCTATATGCCGGTACATTTCCTTGATAATTTGACTCATCTTTTATTTCTTCTACATGCTCTTATTAATTCATAGTTCAATTAAATATGCTCTCTGAATCCATATGGCTTTACTAAGTCCCACTTCACTGTTTTTCCAGAATGCTGTGTGATTATAATGAATGCCTTATTTTTTTAGATGTTTCAGACCCATCTTCACTCCCTTTAACTTGAGGATTTTTACCCTTGGAATCTTGCTAAGGTTATCACAATTAACTCTTTTGAAATCTAGAGTGCAACAGGACTTGGCTTCTATTTCCCTTTCTGTAGTATCTAGAACCCCAATATAGTACTGTCATTTTCTCACAAAATTCCCACTCCTCCCCCTTCTTAACCAGCTCTTCCATACTGGTTAGAATCAGAACTAGGTGGGCCTTGATTTTTCTTTATCTTGCTAGAAAATGAATCAGTCAACAAGATCACTGACAATTTGTGGGGGGACCTTGTGAACTTGGCCAAGTTTGTTTTCCCAAGAGGTCCAGGGTAGTGTTGCATGATTATGACATCTCTTCTTTCTGGAAGTGCAGAAATTTCACCCAAGAGAGCATTGTCCAGGTCCTTACCCTAGCCCATCCTTAAAACCTCTTCTGGAGAGCTATGTGACTCTGATAGTTAGCAACACCTTTGTTGCTGATGGAGCCCATGAGTTATTGTCCATATTGTCTGCAAAGAACCATGGTTTGTTGGCAATGCTGTCCAGGTTCTTTTCGGCCTCTGTATTTTAGCACCTTTCTGCGATATACAGGATTCCCTGCAGAGACTGAGCTGTTGTTAAACTTTTAAACTGTGTGATAAATTTCGCTGTAAAGCCCTTCTGGCAAATCTGCACCAGGGATACTAACCTAAATAATGTCTGAAAAAAAGAGAAAGGAAAGGAAGGAGGTTTTTAAAAGCTATTTGTGTTCTGAAGGAATACGATATTGTGTGGTTTTTTTAAAAGCAATTTGTAAACTGCAGATAGCAGCCAATTCCGTGCCCGCCTCCACTTGTTTCTGCCGATACAAGGCCAGCTTTACATGTATGCTAAAAGAAAAGCAGAGAAAGAAAGAAAAAGATAAAATAACCCCAAAGCATCCTGTCTACTACATTAGCTTTTAAAATAAAATCCCTTTATTTATAAATGTTGGCTTTTTTCCCAGTCTCTGTAGAAAAGCTTTTCTATATTAAACGCTACAATGAATTAAATTAACCATAATGATTTCTTTGTGAATGGAAACCCTCTTTCCTGTGTGACATGGTTTTGATCATTTTCCCCAACTATGACTCTCCATCAAGCTGAAGATTGGGTTTTTTGGCAATTTGCAAACAAAACGCAAATTACACATTCGCTTTTGTGTTCTTAAAATAAAATCCAGCATTGTCATGTTGCTGTGCTGTACTGTAATTGTGAGCAGACGGACAGGAGGCCAACACAGCAACGGGCTGTACCTCCACGTTGGGTCAGTTTTAGCCCTGAGACATCAAGATGTGGTGAGGGTGGGAACTGTGGCGGGTCAAGGAGAAGGCCAGACAAGGAATAGTGGATGGAAATTGATCAAGGAGAGATTCAACCTGGAAATAAGGACAGTGAGAGCAATCAACCAATGGAATAGAAGTTGCCTTCAGAAGTTGTGGGAGCTTCATCACTGGAGGCTTCCAAGAAGAGACTGGACGACATCTATCAGAAATAGTACAGGGTCTCCTGCTTGGGCTGGGGGTTGGACTAGAAGACCTACAAGGGCCCTCCCAACTGTGTTATTCTATTCTATTTCAGTCTGCTCTGAAACCGGCATCATTAGTTGGATTGCTACCAGACAGTCACCTTCACGTCATCCAAAGGGATATTGTACAAATCAGTTTCCATCACTTCTGGAGTCTGCATTGCATTATCATCTCAAGTCAGCATTCAGCCTCTGGAAATGACTGGTGGCCTCGTCACTGATGCAACTCAGTGGCACTGATGAGCCTGCCTGCCTGCCTTTTGCGCCAGTCTGGGAGCTGGGCTCGGTGAGGCATGGCCAGGAGAACCAGGGCAGTTAGCAAAGCATGAGCAAACTCTGGGAGGAAAGAAGGAAACCGACAGCTTCTCTTCCTTGACCATTGTTGGGGATAAAAGGGAGGGAAGGAAAAACTCTGCAAGACAGTCCAGATCAGTGTCAGCCCTTCAAGGAAGGCCAGGCCAGGAACCACAAGAAATAAATAGCAACAGCACTTAGACTTATATGCCACTTCAAAGGGCTTTACAGCCCTCACTAAGTGGTTTACAGAGTCGGCATATTGCCCCCAAC